>JAJMCV010000042.1:5487-26863 GCA_030573195.1 Nothofagozyma chilensis
GTAGTAGTGCTTAGTGGCTGTAATGCTGTAGTATGGTGGTTGCAATTCTACTTGTATGGTGTATGCAATTGTAGTGCTGTACTTGTAATTGTCATTGCATTTGCACTTGTACTTGTACTTGTAACTGCTATACTCCTTGCAAACCCACTATATCTAGAACATCCCACTTTTCACCTCGTAACTTGTGCTCCAAATGGCTGCAATTAAAGTTTATCTGCATATTCATTCGTGATCTGATAAGATTACGAGTTGCGTGTGATAAAGACAATTTGACAAAATTGCGTATCTCTTGATCACTTTATTGTATTGTATCTTCTCACTTATCTTCTCGGTTATCTTGTCAATTCACAGAATCTATATGTTCCACATCATCTAACACACAACTACACAATACAACTACACAATACAACTACACAATACAACTACACAATACAACCACACAACTACACCACATCACAACCACACAACTACACCACATCACCACCACCACCACTACACACACACCAACTACACACACTCACTATCAAATCAATACATTACTTCCCATCCTTTATACCTATTGTTGCTTACATTCCGGAGGTTGTTGCTTTGGCTCCCCATCTTCCTCCTCCTCATCCTCCTCCTCATCATCATCCTCATCATCCTCATCATCTTCAAATTCATCATCAAAATTAAAATCAACAGCCTCACCAGTGAACCAATCGATGGCTCTTGGAATCAACCGATCCTTGATCTCTTCACCCAATTGGTAGTCCAATTCCAATCTGGCCTCCAAATCCTCGTCATCCTCCTCGTCCTCTTCCTCCTCGTCCTCGTTCTCGTCCTCGCCGTCCTCTTCCAACTTGTGTGGCGGCTTTGGAGGGTCAAAGAAGTTGAAGAACGACTCGGTAGGAGTCAATTTCTCGATGGTTCTCGTCTGTTTGGTGTGCTTATTTCTTTGTTTTCTTCTCTCGATTACTATCGTCACATTTTGCTCCGATGATTTCCACTTGATATCGCACCCATCAGCATGATCATACACAAAATCGCCAGAATAACCCAATTCCGCTTGGTAATAATAGCTCTTGGTCAACAATTTCGTGGAAAAGAACGGGTTTTCGCCGAATTCGAATATCAATTGGAACCCCGGGGTTTCCAAATATTCCATACGGATGTCTTTCAAGAACTTCAACACATCCACATCTCTCTCGGTTATGGTTTCCGCGACGGTTTGCAAGTTTTCCAACGATGTCAACCAGAAATCGGGGATACCAGTGATATCTTCCTCGTCGTCCTTTGGTTCGTCGTCTTCGTCGAGTTCCTCAATCTTATCCTCTTCCTCGTCCTCCTCGACTAATTGCTCCCCTTCCTCGACCTCCTCCTTGGTGGGTTCTATCTCACCATTGATGATGTCCTTTCTCTTCTTGTACAACGGCTCGTAGAGCTTGTAGAACTTCTTTTCCAACTCCAACAACTCCTTCTGGAATTCCGCCTCCAACTTCATCTGCTGCTGTTGCACGGACTTCAAGCCATAGACTCTTTGTTTCACCTTTTTGGGCAAACTGGCGACATAGCCCGAGTCCTGGCCCACCAACGATCCCAATTTCCCCTGGATCATCGACAATAACGCCGGGTTATTGATCAAATTGGCCTTCAAGTCGGCATCTTCCTCGCTGATGGTGGACACGGTGGGCGGTTGTGATCTCAAATACGAGTTGGTCACAGAGGCCGGGGTGTTTTGCGGAGTTGGCGCCGATGGGATATCACTGATCTTCTTTGGTTGTGACATGGGTTAAGGTTTGAATGACGTGGTTGTGGTAATAATTCATTTAATTAATTAAGATTAAAATTTTCGCCATCCGGTACGTGTAATTATGAGGGTAGGGTAATTTGGGGAATGAGAGAGCGCGTGTCGCGTGTGGTGGTGTAGTGGTGGTGGTGCAGTGTGGTGGTGCAGTGTGGTGGTATAGTATGGCGGTGTAGCATGGCGGTGATGTAGTATGGCAGTGTAGTTGTGGGTGGGTGGTAGTGTGTGTAGTTATGTGTGTAGTTATGTGTGTGGTTGTGTGTGTGGTTGTGTGTGTGGTTGTGTGTGTAGTATGGTGGTGTAGTTGTGGTGCAGTGTGGTGGTGTAGTATGGCGGTGTAGTATGGTGGTGTAGTTGTGTATGTAGTTGTGTCTGGTGTGGTATTGTAGTTGTGTGTCTTGTATTATGATACTGTATTTGGTTGTGGCGTAGTATACTGGCGTAGTGTAGTGGCGTAGTGTAGTGGATTGTCTGGTGGATTGTCTGGTGGATTGTCAATAGTGCGATGAATTGTGATGTGAATTGTGATGTGAATTGTGATCGTGTGAAAATGTCCTACTTTTGTGGTATTTATCTGAATATTCATCTAATAATTCATTACACGATTGAATTATTTATTGGCGTTTGTGTTAGAAGTGAGTGATTGTCAAGTATCTGATGTTTACTATATCTATTTATCCATTTAGTCTTTCATTTCATATTTTGTGTCCAACTACATTCAAACATATTTAGAATATATAATGGCACAGGTTCATCACCTTAAATCTCTTCGTATTGTTACTTTCTCTGCATTATGCACATTATGACGTATTATTACTGGGGCTACGAGGTAAATGTCGATGATGTACAAATCTTTATATTTTGTGGTTTCTTATCAATTGGTGATATATAGTTGTTTTAATGTATACAGTTGCGAGATGCACTGCATTTATGTTCTTTGGAACACTTTGCAACCCATCGCACGTAACAAATTCCACAACACTCGCCACACCAACAACACTGACTACACAACGCTCACTATACAACACTCACCACCACCCTATACAACACTCACCACTACACTACACACCGCCCACAACTCACCACAACAACAACTCTCACCACAACTCACCACAACTCACCACAACTCACCACAACTCACCACAACTCACCACAACTCACCACAACTCACCCCCCATCCACCACCCACCACCCACCACAACTTCCCTGCACACAGACATCTCCAACATGAGGGATTATTTTACCTCAATTGCCGCATTTTCCAAACCCTCGTCACATTTAAATCTCAATTCGAACATCATCTCTCAAATCTCTCACATGTCGCACATCAACACACATTCACTTTTTCACACACTCACCACCACTCACCACCACTCACCACACTTCACCACTCTTCAACACCTCCATCGCCACCACCACACTGCACCACCACACTTCACCACCCACACACCCCCGAATTACCCCCGACCACGGTCCACACACACCACACGAGCCAATTTTCACCGCAATAATTATCACCAAATAAATCATCCATCACTTACTCCATTGTACACTGCAATTTCAATTCGATCTCCATTTTCATACCGACTATTCCTTATTTATTCTATAAAACGTGAGTATCTCAACCCCGCCAAATCGCGACACCTCCCACCTCCCATTTATTAACCCCAGTGAATGTCAAAGCCGCCGCGAAATGTCTTTTCCCCGTCTGGTAACACACTAGGCCGTCTCACGCTCGTGATGACCACCTTGCCCAAACTCATCATGGCTGTTCCCGTGGCGGTCCATGCCTCGCTCAACGACATCAAGACCACCGACGACCCACCCTTGACGCCCGAGCAATTCTGGGTCAATTTGATCACCTCCGTCTTCTTGGTCCTTGGCGGTGGTGTTTTTGCCGGCTTGACCTTGGGTCTCATGGGCCAGGACGAGGTCTATTTGAAGGTCATCGCCACTTCCGGTGACGACGACGAGAAAAAGCACGCCCGTAAGGTCCTTCAATTGATTGGCCGTGGTAAACATTGGGTCTTGGTCACCTTGCTTTTGTCCAACGTCATCACCAACGAAACCTTGCCCATCGTCTTGGACAGCATTCTTGGTGGGGGATGGCCCGCCGTTTTGGCCTCCACCGTCTCCATCGTGATCTTTGGTGAGATCATCCCTCAATCCATCTGTGTGCGTTACGGCCTCGAGGTGGGCTCCTTGTTTGCCCCCTTCGTCTTGGTGCTTATGTATGTCATGTATCCGGTGGCCTATCCTATTGCCATGCTATTGGATTATCTTCTAGGCGAAGATCACGGTACAATCTACAAGAAATCCGGTCTCAAGACCTTGGTCACTTTGCATAGAACCATGGGGGTCGAGAGATTGAACCAGGACGAAGTCACCATCATCAGCGCCGTTTTGGACTTGAAGGAGAAATCCGTCTCGTCCATCATGACCCCCATCGAAAACGTCTACACAATGTCTTCTGACACCATTTTGGACGAAAAAACCGTCGAGGAGATCTTCAACGCCGGCTTCTCGCGTATCCCGATCCATCTCCCGAACGAACCAACTAATTTCATTGGGATGTTATTGGTCAGAGTGTTGATTTCCTACGATCCAGAAGATAGTTTGCCGGTGGCTTCTTTCCCCTTGGCAACATTACCAGAAACCAGCGAGGAGACCTCGTGTTTGAACATCTTGAACTATTTCCAAGAAGGTAAATCCCATATGGTTGTTGTGTCTGAGACCCCGGGTGAACCTATTGGTGCTCTTGGTGTTTTGACTCTAGAAGATGTTATCGAGGAATTGATTGGCGAGGAAATCGTCGACGAAAGTGATGTCTACATCGATATCCACAAGGCCATCAAACGTAAACAACCGGGTCCTTTGTCCAAGAGACATTTGACCTCCTATTTGCATTCCTTGTATTCCACATCGCAGAGAAATTCTTTGGATACCGGGAATATGAGTCGTAGAGCTTCGAAAGAGGGAGTCGACGAGGCCCATTTGTCTGCCTTGGCAACATTGGCTCCCTCCAACTTGGCCTCGAATCCTCGCTCCACGAACAAGACTTTTGTCACCATTAAGAAGCCAGTGGATGGTCTTTCGCGTTCGTTTGAACAGAATCGTGCAGTTTTACCGCCGCCAAATCGTGATTTGGACCAATCTCCAGGCTATGGCGCCATCCACGTTTCTGAAGAAGGGGCCTTAGACGAAGCAAAGTTGAGAAATGGCTCCAGTTCTAACGGAAACTACGCTCTCAACCAGAAATTCCTTTTGCCAGAAGATCGTAATTCTACTGATTTATCTGATGTAAAGGCCATTCCTTCGAGTTCGAAGTCGTTGACCATCCCATCTGTCGAATACCAAGAAGCTCACAGCTACAGAACCGGTGGTATCATCGAACTGGTCGTCAATGTCAAGGGTGTCCATAAGACTATTGTCGAAAATGTTTCTGAGGACGAGCGCGATGCAGACGAAGGAACACTCAACTTTTCGTCTGATGAGGAGGGCGGCTTGTTGACTACAAGTAAGAGCAAAAGAAAGAACCGTAGAATGAGTGCTTGGGATAACGCAGTTAGTAGGCTTCTAGGACATGATACCAATAATTAATGTGTGTTTTACTGAATCTCTAGGAGTGATCTCGGTTATTGATACCACTTTTTGTCTTTGATATGCTTGAGGTGTTCATTTTTATGTACTTAATGTTATTGAGTTAGAAGGATAAAATGTAAGCGTTCGTCAATATTTAAGCGAGACATTTCCTCGAGCACATGGTCCTGTTGAGATTCTGTCCCAGGATTGCCACATCGTCAAGCAGCATCGCTCTTGTTGGTTGGAACGATGTCGTTGACTGGTGGTCGTCTCTCGGACAGACATCTTAACCGGAAAACCGATGGAGGACATACCCGGGAGGCAAACCTGAGGAACATAATACTAGCAGTATAAAGGGGGTAAATAGCAAGAAGTGTCTAAGACAGTGTAGTAGCTAGAAAACAATTGTGTTGTCCTTCAGAACTAGTTTTGCAGAATCAGCTGATCTCGGTGGAACTTCGAGTAGACCTTTTAGGATACGACACCCGAACGTCCACTAACGAAACTAGCAGATCTAGAGCGAGTCAACTAGAGAAGCTCGAGTCAATTGAATACGGGGTGGTCAATTGGTCCAGATACGACTGTTTTTGATAGTGTATTATCCATGGTGACTCATACATCTTTCATCAACATGACCTCCAACAGCGTCTCTCCAGACTCTACGCGAGCAACGCTACAAATGCCGGCGACATCCAGTCCTGGGAAATTGCACACCAGTCATTCGAACCAATCGGTTTATTCGAATGTTTCCACGAACTCGACCCGGGCCAAAATCAGGTCCTTTTTCCATAAGTCTTCGTCCAGTGCCAGTCTCGTGGAGGACACTTCGAAGTTGTCGGTTGGAAATGGCCGTAAGGTGAGCAGTAGACCATTGTCGCCCAACTCGTCGAGCTCCAGCATGAATTCCAATTCTTCGAGAAGAGCCAATTTTTTCTTCCTGAAGGACCGTTCTGACGAAGAACCCCACAAGAGACAGACACCACAGGTGGTGATACAGGCTGCCGAGAAGGAATTGGCACCTCCCCCTCTGACCAAAATGTCCAAGAAAAGTAATGATTCGCTCGCGAACCATCACAATCAGAGCAGTAATAAATTGAAACGGTTTTTCAAGAAAGTTGTCAGGGGAGAAGCTGGCATTTCTACTACGTCTCTTGCGTCGACTAATAAATATATAGACCTACCACCGCCGCGCAAACAGGCTCCCGAGCCGATATCAGATACGGTTCCAGAGATATTGACGCAAAAATACGGTCAAATTGGTAAATTGCTCGGGTCTGGGGCCGGGGGTTCTGTTTCTGTCATGGATGGATTTGCAGGCTCTTCGAGAATATATGCCGTGAAGAAGTTCCGTACCAAATTGGACAAGGAGACGGTGGATGATTACAAAACCAAGGTGATCTCTGAGTACAACATGGGGGCCTCGTTGAAGCATTTCAATGTGATTGAGACCGTCGAATTGATCCAGGAGGGCCTTTCTTTCTACGTGATGATGGAATATTGTCCCTATGATTTCTTCACCATCGTGATGTCGGGATTGATGTCCAAACACGAGGTTGCATGCTATTTCAAACAGATAGTTGACGGTGTGAATTACATCCATTCGCAAGGGTTGGCGCATCGCGACTTGAAGCTAGACAATTGTGTAGTTGATGAACATGGGATCTTGAAGTTGATTGATTTTGGATCCGCTGTGTATTTCCGCGGGCCAGATCCTGAGAAAAACGTTCTTGCCAAGGGAATTGTTGGGTCTGATCCATATTTGGCGCCCGAGGTGTTGTACAGTAGATATTACGATCCTGCCCCGGTGGATGTCTGGTCCATTGCGATCATCTTCTGTTGTATGACGTTGAGAAGATTTCCGTGGAAGGCGCCACGAATGACGGATCCGTCGTATAGTTCGTTCACAGCTCCGGAGGACGACGAGACTTTGACCCCAGCGGCCACGCCGTCTTTGCCTGAGCCATCTGTTGAGAGTGGGTCTCCGGAAACAACGCCACAACAACCGAGAAGAACAAAGGGACGTTACAGATTATTGAGGCTTTTGCCCCATCTGTCTAGACGTCTTATCAGCGACATGCTTGAGATTTTGCCTGAGAAGAGAATCACGATGGCGAAGATCGTCGAGAGCGACTTCTATCAGTCGATAGAAGGGTGTTTCGTTGATGAGGAGGGAGAGGTTCAGAATGCCGCCAATCATAAACATAATTTGGTGACCGAGGAACAATTGGAGAGATTGCAAGAGGAGAAGGAGAGACAAAAGAAATTAAAAGAGGGTTTTTAAAAGGTTTTAGAGTTTTGTTCATTTGAGGGTGTTGATACAATTATAAAGTGGGATGATAATTAGAAATTGAGATTGTATATATGAAAGGAACAGTAGTTGTAGATTGTCTTTTACTGTTTAGAGTAGACATTGCAGAGAGGAGAGAAGAGACAAAATGTGTGTGACTTCTACAAATTTTATAACTTCTACAAATTTATATAACTCTACAAATCCCCTTTATAACTTAGAACTCCTACAAAACAAACTCCCCTTATAACTTATATTAACTCCCACAAATTCCCCTTATACCTTATAACTCCTACAAACTCTCTTCATAATTTACATAGCTCCTACAAACTCCCTTTGTACCATATAACTCCTACAATTTCCCCGTATAACTTATATTAACTCCTACCATCCATGGTCAAATAACATGGAAACAGACTCACCATTATGGATTCTTCTAATCGATTCAGCCAAGATTCTCGACACATCCAACACCTCGATCATATTGCCCAACTCCTGCACATGTTCCTTCTGGGGAACAGAATTGGAGGTGATGATCTTATCGATAGCAGAGGCCTTGATACGTCTCATGGCATCTCCCGAGAAAATCCCGTGGGTAATCACGGCATATACATATTTGGCGCCTTGGTCCTTCAAGAGCTTAGCAGCACGGGTGATGGTGTACGAGGTGTCCACCAAATCATCCACCAAGATGCATATTCTGTCCTTGACATCGCCCACCAACATGGTCGTGGCCACGAGCTTGTTTGGGGGATTCAAGCTGAGCGACGAGTTGTTGGTGGCGTTCGTTGAAGGCGGCTGTTTGGGGAGATTCTGTCTTCTCTCTTTATGGATCAAGGCAAACGAACATCCGATGTTGTCGGCCAACGAAGTGGCTCTTTTGGCGCCACCGGCGTCTGGCGAGACTATCACACAATCCTGGTAATTGGGGATGAAATCCACGATGTAATGCTTCAACAACGGCTTGGCATAGAGGTTGTCCACGGGGATGTCGAAAAAGCCCTGGAATTGCGGGTCATGCAAATCCATGGTGATACATCTGTCCGCGCCGGCACAAGTCAAGAGATTGGCTATCAAGGTCCCATTCTGGGCCACCCATTGTTTGTAGCCAGACTTTCCTACAATTGAAGCGGAGTTGGTGGCCAAGGACGTCGGTTGGAAGGTGGGGATACGGGAGGCTGAGGGCGATCTCGAGGTGATGGGCCGTTGTTGGCCTTGACCAGCTCCATTGTCGAGCTTGAGAGGCGCCTCTTCCACGTTCAATCTCAAGAGCGACTTGTTCAAGGCGCTTTCCAACATCGGACTGTCGTTCCGCGACATGGGTCTAGGGGTGCCCGGAACGCTCTCGAAGGTGTATTCCGATTTGGTCTTTATTAATAAGGGGGCGCCGGACTTCGTATATGGCACATCGGGCTGTCTGGAATATGGGAACAAGGGCAACACGGCGGTGACTCGTTTGGCCGAGGCGGTCTTGCAAGCACTGATCATGATCAACAACTCGAGGAAGTTATCATTCACATGGCCACATCCACTCTGGATGATGAACACGTCTTTTTCACGAACAGAATCCAACACCTCCACCGAGGTCTCACCGTTGCTGAACTTCTTTAGCGACACCTTTCCCTGTTCAATGGTCAAATTACGACATATTAAAGCGGTTAAATCGGGGTGTGACGAGCCTCCAAGGACGATGATGTCTCTCATGGCGTACGGGACAATTTAATGGACCAGAAACGCTGCAATATATCGATAATTGGCTGTGAAAGGTCGGTATTAAGTTTAAATTTTTCAGCCGGTCGATGAGCAGTGCACGGGGTGAGTGTGGCTGGTGGTGGCTGGGTATCGTGAATAGAGATAATGAATAGTATAATATTGTTTTTATTATTATTGTTTGTTTTTGATGGTGTGTGGAGATTGTTTTTTATATTTACTTTTGAGCTCATTTCATTGACCATTGATCATTCTGTTTTCTTTTTCTTTTCTCCTACTACTCTTGTACTACTCATCTCTTAATAATTATCTCCTCCTAGATTCTCTTTTTCTTTTTTTCTTTTCTTGTTATTTTGTTATTTTGTTATTCTTTTCTCCTGCTACTCTCCTACTACTCTCCTACTACTCATCTCTTGATAATTAGCTCCTCCTACATTCACCTTATTCTTTTCTGATTCTTTTCTCCCACTGCTCTCCTACTACTCGTCGTATAGTTCATGATCCTCCGACTTAGCATATATTCACTTTCTTACAGCAATGTCGTGATGATTATTTATTATTTATTATTTATTATATGGGGTTGCTTCATATTTATTAATATCATTCTGCAATACAAGATATGTGCTTTATCAGCTATTTAAATAGAAGGTGACAGTTTAAAGGGTTTATGTTCCTATTACTTGACACCAACTCCTATCCACTCATTTAATCCACTCCTTCACTCCTACTTCTCCATTCCTACTCCTCTTATCTTCATATCACACCTCAATTCTTACCTGAAACTATGTTCCCACCTACCTCACCACACCACATAACAAACTATCACAACTAAACAACTACCACAACTAAACAACTACCACAACTAAACAACTACCACAACTAAACAACTACCACAACTAAACAACTACCACCACTCACAACTAAACAACTACACCACAACCACTCACCACACAACTACACACATCTCCAATCCCTATATTACATCTCCCATCCTAATATCTTATCTCATATGAGCCCGCTTTTGCAATATATTTCACCCATTTGACAGTGGCATATCCCGATTTCTCCTGGATCTTCAAGAACCGCACTACTATCCCCGAACACGAGAACATCAACAAATTGAAATCCATGTTGATGGGAGGTCTACTCCACGTCAAGAGATTGTTGGAATGTCCCGGATCCTCGGCCAATTCAACCTCGGCTGTGAATGTGTGTTCCAGTTGGCCTACGAATTTGTTGAATTTCCAGAGTATATGAGATTCCTCCGGATGGAACTTGGCCTTCCCGCTAGTGGACGATATATAGGTCTTTATGGTCGATTTGGGCGTGGGTATACGGATCTTCACATCCGTCGCAAAGAGCTTATTGGGGAACAAGGACCGCACCCTGATCTGGTATTGCACCTTGGACTTGCCCACCTCGTTGACGGTGGGGAACACCTGGAAGGGGAGGTTGACGTTTTCCACAGCCCGATACGACATCAATTGGAACTCTCCATCCGGCGGAATGAACTGGATCAACCGATCGTTGACAAACTTGTCCAATTGTACACATTGGTGGAACTTGCAATCCTCCAAGGAAACGGCCCCGGCCGCGGCCTTGGGGATGGCCTTTTTGTTCTTCACGTCATAATGGGCCAAGGGATCGTCGTGGACATCGGCCACCAAGGAGTCATTCAAGCCAAATTTACACTCGGGCATCCCCGAAAGATGGGTCTTCATCTGAATGGAGCCCTCCACATACGACCGCAACACGTTTCCGTTGGACCCCATCAACAAGTTGATGTTCTCGTGAACATCCAAGAAGATCTCGTTTCGCCTGTATTTGATGCCGGGTCTTCTCCACGAGATGGTGGAGGTGCCCAAGGTGGTGTTAGAACGCGACAAGGACGACGTCGAGCTATTGGTGTGGATTCCAAGAAACTTCGACCCCGAAGACTCCTTGGCCGCGTTGCCCTTGACCACGAGTCTGGGGCCTAACACCTCCTTCAAGCTCTCCAATTCCATGTTTTGGGGATATCCGAAGTCCAACACCTCGTCAAGAATCTCGTAAATCAACATGAAATTGGCCTTGATGGCGTTGGAATCCAAATCGCCGAAGCAATTCGTCAAAAGATCGTTCAATTTATTGAGGAACTCAAACACTATCGAAGCATCCGAATTTGACCGAGTCACCGCGACAAACCAGAGATTTGCGTTCTTGATATACAAGAAAGACGTCGAACCAAGCGTCAACACGGGAGAACGCACCTAATGGATGTTAATACGGCTTATTCCGAGACGTTCCGGCGCATTTCTGGCGTCCTGGATCATATTAATACTCACATCTAGGTTGGAAATCACTTGGATCCGGAAAACGTCGGAAATGCTCCGTTTGACCCCCTCTTTGCACAAGCGCGATATGAGAACCTCTCCTTTGGCGTCGAATATGAAAAATGCCGTGATCATGGTGCGAATGGCGTGCAAATTGCTGTTGTAGGGGTGTTTGGCGGTGTCAAGTTGATATAGATGTCGGCACAAGAGTGGGTAAATGCACGACGATGAACACACGACGTTATTGATGTATAAATAATGAAGAATAAATGATAAATAAATAAATAATAAAGATATACATAAATGATAAAACTATATAGATGATAGAACTATATAAATGATATAAAATTATAAATGATATGAACTCTAATGTTTTATTGGAAGAAAGAATGATCTACAACCGCTGAAGAACTGACCAATTGATGCAATGAGATCAGAGAATCTTGTTAACTAATGTATCCAGATATCTCATACGTCTCTTAAATCAAATCTTCTCATAATAACATTTCCTTAATGCTCTCGTTCATTGATTGTTTGGGTATACTTGTCGCTCGTCACGTGCATATCACGATATCCATACATTATGTTCAAAACAACGGATAAGGATGGTTTCTTTCTTTATTGTTTAAATTGGTTGCATGTAATTATTTCCTTTCTCTTTGTATATAATTATTTCCTTTTTCTCTTTGTATATAATTATTTTCTTTTTCTCTGTATTATTTTTTTTCTTAAATAATAACACATCCACACCCACCTACAATTACTCATTATCACATAAATTACCCATATCCTATCCCTACCAACCTTCTTCTCCTCGTCATCATTAGGTCATTCAACCATCAAACAATCAAATTGTCAAAAATATCAGAACATCTCCCAGTTCTTATGGAATCCTCACCAACAAACCTCATCAAAAGGCCTCAAATCTTGTAAATGTGTGATTAACCCGTCTATTTCAGGCAACTGCGTGCGAAGACTATTGGCCTTCTCCTCGGTGGTTTTTCTCACGAGATTGTCGCCCGATTTGGTCCCCTCGTTCACAAGATAGAAAACCAAGAACTCCAAAATGCGGAGATTCAATTGTTGCAGTTGTTCCGGGTCCTTGCAATCCTCGTCCAAGTCATTGAGAGCAGTCAAACGGGAAATAATGACGGCGGGTC
The DNA here is from genome assembly GCA_030573195.1 of Nothofagozyma chilensis. Classification (NCBI taxonomy): domain Eukaryota; kingdom Fungi; phylum Ascomycota; class Pichiomycetes; order Serinales; family Cephaloascaceae; genus Nothofagozyma; species Nothofagozyma chilensis. The sequence goes on from JAJMCV010000042.1 coordinate 18,325, forward strand.
CGTTGAGTTTCTCGAACATCCGGAAATTTCCAATGGATCTCACCAAAATATGGATCATGGTCTGAACAACACTCACCTGCAATTGGATGGCCAATTTCTTGTCTTGCACCAAATCCAAGATAAGTTTCATGTTACAGTCGATGCGAAAGAGGTTTTTGGACTCGGGGTGGAGAAGTAGCATGCCTTGGAGAATCCGCATAGAATTCTCCACCACCTCTCTGTATTTGATCTCGTATCCGTCATATTGCTGGAATCGGCGAATCATCGCCATTTGGCTCAAATTCTGCAACACAACATTGACGATGTTGTGCTGCAAATCGTTCTGACACGAGATAAACGGCCCGAAAACGGAGTCTTTTTCCGAGGGAATCGGATGACTTCTGTTTTGGGCTCTGTTCTTGTTTTCCGCCAAACACAATTTTCCAATTAGCCCATCGAGAACATGATATCCCAGAAGAACTGTGTCGATATCGTGCGAATTGAGCTTATTAAGCGCCTTTTCGACGTATTTGAGATGTGACATTTTTCGTCCCGTCAGCAAAAAGAACAATTTCATTCTCCAACTCATCGTGTATTTATACTCATCGCAGTTTCCTCATTACATTACCCAATGGGGAAATATGATAACATCATACCGTTGTGTCATGTGATCTCCACAGCAATGCATGATCCAACCTTAGGGTCCAGCTTGTGCCAAAGGTACGGTCATCTGCAGTTGCCGTGCAAATAACTGAGCAGTTGAAGAAACCAATTCGAGCCAGAAACGGTAATTAGAGCATTTATTGAGCTGGGAAAACACAGAAGGGTGTAATTTGTTTGCTGAAATCATATCCGTCGTGCTGGAAATAGTGTGTGTCGTTTTTTTGTGGTCCAAATCCCGTTAATTTAGCCAATTGTGTGTCCCTTGCAGTAAGTTGGCCATAATATAATAATTGCATTTATCGGCCAATCACGGTGCAAAATTGGTGTTTTGAAGGTTTATTCTGGTTCATTTTTGTGCTACAAGGCTGTTTATTTGGTTTAAATTGCGACATTCGTTCTTTTTTGGTGCTGAAGTCTCCATTTTCCGCTTTAGATGCTTCAAATGGCTCCAAAATCGGCCATATGGATCGGTTGTATCGTTGGAATCGTTTCGTCGGCAACCCAATCGGTGGGCATCACATTACAAAGAAAATCACATATCATAGAAAACACCAAACCCAGACATTTGCCCTACAAACCGGCTTATCAACGCAGTCTCTGGCGTCTAGGGTTTCTTCTATTTCTCCTCTCGAACATCTTTGGCTCGTCGGTGCAAATAACGACGCTTCCGTTGATTATTTTGAGCCCCTTACAAGCTGTGGGTCTCGTGTTCAACTCGATTTGCGCGTGTTTGATTTTAAATGAACCATTCACCACAAATCTCATAATGGGGACGTGTTTGGTGGCCGGTGGAGCGCTCTTGATCGCGTTCTATGGCTCAATTCCCGAGCCAACCTATTCGTTGAAGGAGTTGCTTTTTTTGATGAAAAGAACGCCATTTGTGGTGTGGTTCTGTCTCACGTTTATGGTGGTGATTGGCTTGTTGATGTGGATACTTCTCTCCAAGAACCATTATCACAAGAACGCCATCTCGGACATTTCTGAGCCCCAAACCCAATCAAAACTCGAATATCTCCGAAATAGCGTTTTTTCCGTGGATCCCCATCAAGCATATTTCGTCCAAGGGTTGTTATTTGGCGTCATTAGCGGCATCTTATCGGCCCATTCGCTTCTATTGGCCAAATCAGCCGTCGAACTCGTCACCAGAGCGTTTCTTCTCTCCGATTACTCGGATTTGAAACAATTCCAAACCTGGTTGATTCTCGTGATCTTTGTCACGGTGGCCTTGACCCAGGTCTATTTCTTGAATTGTGGCTTGAAACGAGCCTCCACGTCGGTGCTTTATCCGCTCATTTTCTGTGTGTATAACATCACCAACATCTTCAACGGATTGATCTATTTCAACCAATTCAGCTCGCTCAGCCATTTCACGGCGTTCTGGATCTTCATAGGGACCTCCTTGGTGTTGCTGGGCGTGTTCACGTTGTCTTGCACCGATATTCTCAAGGGTCCCCAGATCCATTTGAATACGGGGAATGTTGGAATGGATGCCAAATCGGTCATCTCCGAAACAACGTCGTTGATTTCCAATGTCTCGGACCATTCGTCGTCGCCGTCGAAGAAAATCAGGAAGAAGAAGACGTATTTGTTGAATAATGAAGAGACAAACATCGTTTATGTGGGAAATGAAGAGGGAGAAGAGTCGCAATTTGTTTCCTTTGGCTCTCCTCGCAATTCTCCCGTTATCATGCAAGACACAACGCTCAACGACGAGTCGATGGCGCCAAATCCCTTGAGTCCCATCAGTCCCTTCCGTTACAGTAGCTTGAATTACGACCTCGAATATGGTGAACATGCGGAAATCGCGGGCCATAGAAAGATCACCAACGGACGCAGAATGCTATCGTTCGAACAGAGTGAATTGTTGAGTCAATTGAAGATCGGGAGCTTCTCCGAGAGAGAATAGGTTTACTTACGTTGAATGTACAAGTCATTTCATTTTATTTTTTCTATTAGCGTCTACAAATCCGCGCCCTCTTCCTCCACCGGCACAACGAAAGCCCCGGGGATGAAAATGGCCGGCTCTTCTACATTATGATGTTGATAGCTCAACACGCCAACACCGCCGGCATCCAACATGAATTGCGGGTTGGTGTGGATCGATCTCTTGACCCAACGGGCCGCAAAACATCTCAAGATGTGGCCATGGGCCACGATGATGATGTCGGAGGGCTTGTTTTCGGCAATTGCCCTTCCCTGGATGGTCTGGAGCTTGGCGATGAAGTCATCGAGACGACGGGTCACTTCATCGGCCTCTTCTCCGTTCTCACAGCCATATTCCCAGATATTCCATTCGGAGCCCAAGCCGCGGGATTGTCTAAGTTGTATGATTTGGGCCGTCAAAAGCCCCTCGTAGTCGCCGTATTCCCATTCACGAAGGTCATTATCCTCGGAATGCGCGATATGAGAAGTTTTATCTGGCGAAATCGACTCGAATAAAAGCCCAGCCGTCTGTTTGGCCCTGGTCCGCGGACTCGTGATCACATGGGTCACATGGGCCGGGTTGATCAAATGGGTGGGGGCGTCGCCAATGAGATATTTACCGGTTTGTTTCATTTGTTTGACGCCGAACGGGGTCAATTCGAGATCGGTGATGGAGGTGTATTGTCCAGACTTGGACCATTCTGTTTGGCTGGATGTTAGTGGTGGTGGTGGTGGTGGGACACGGAGCACTTACCCATGACGGACGAAAATGACTCTGGGGGTGGGAGCTTTGGCCATGGTGATTGCGGTGGTTGTCTTGGTGTTTTCTGGTGCAATTGGGAGTTGTGCTCTATTTAACTATGCTGATGCTGGAAATGGTGGAGGTGGTCATGTGATGGGTCGGGACATTCCCCGGATATCGCTCAATTACGACCCACATGGGGAGGTGGACAACTTCCACGATGTTGCAAAAATCAAGGGCCTCCGAAATACGACAGAAGAAGTGTGATAACATTAACAAAATGGCCAACATCGTGCAACGGTCGAGGCTTGTTCAAGTGGTGATCGCGTCCTTTTTGCTCGTTCTTTTCTGGTGGTTCACTCGTGGGTCTGCTGAAAACGACGAATTGTCGCCCGAGGAGATCAACACCATCTTCCAGAACAAGAACAAGGACGTCGAGATCGTCAAGAAGGAGCTCTTTCCCCAACAGCTCAAAAGCCCCTATTTGGACCCCACCACGTTGCAATCCAAACATTGGGACATAAAGGGAAACACCATAGTGAGAAACAACGAATATGTGCGGTTAACGGCGGACTTTCCCCATCAAGTGGGCAGTGTTTTCTCGAAGTTGCCCATTCAGGCGTCCTCGTTCGAGATGGAGGTGGACTTCCATCTCAGCGGGAAGTCCACCAACGGACTCATGGGCGATGGGTTTGCTGTCTGGTTGACAGATCATGCGTTGAACATTGGCGATGTTTTTGGCGGGGAAAACGAATTTGTGGGTCTTGGGATCTTCATCGACACCTACAAAAACGGCGATTCCGGCAATTTCCCCTATGCCACGGTGATGTTGGGGGACGGAAAGACCCGGTACAACAAGATGACGGACGGAATGGACACTTCGTTGGATGGCTGCACCATCCGTGGCATCTACAACGCCCCGACGGGCCATTCTCGTATGAGAGTCGTTTATATCAAGGACGGCTATTTGTCGGTGGATTTCGACAACCGTGCCAACGGGAATTGGAAGAATTGCGTCACCATCGACGGGGTGGCCGATTTGCCGGTATTGAAACATTTGGGATTCAGTGCCGAGACGGGTGAATTGAGCCAGAACGTGGATATCTTCGAGACTCATGTTTATGGGCTTTTCCGCGACGAAAGCGAGCCCATTGAGTCTGTCGACGAATTGGAGGCCTTGGTCAACCAGAGACAACAAGAGGAGACGCCGGCGCAAAAAAGAGGCGGCGGTAGACATAGATTCGTCAAGAAAAACAGAGAAAACAGAGCCCATCGCAAACGGGCCACTCGTCTTAAGAAGGCCGAAGAACGGTTGAGGAACAAGACCTCGGGCCAAGGAAGAGGCTTTTTTGGCTGGATTTGGTTCTTGATCAAGAGTTTTTTCTTATTGACCGTTGTTGGAGTGACTGGTTGGGTTGGGTTTGTCTTTTACCGGGTTCAGAAGCAAAAGACGAAGAAGACCACCGGACTTATTGGTTGAGATGAGGAGAGAGGTGTGTTGTTATTTTTTTAATTTCAAGGTTCTAAAAATCGGGAGTTTTCGTTTCTATAGTGCAATAAATATGAATTAGTTATCAATTATAGGTGAGAATAAATGTTATGAGTTATATTAGTAGATACGTTATTCTCTTGTAGAACTTTCTACGATGAATATTTTATAATTATTACTATGTACTTTATATTTGTATTCTTTTATAAACACATACTGATTAATCACACACTGATTAATATCTATTTAATATTATCTATTACTTAATGTTATCTATTACTTAATATAATAATATTATTAGTTGATTATAGGAAAAAGAATAAATGTTATAAGTTATTAATCATACTAGATACAAGACGATTTCAGAAGGTCTTGGATCGCTTGGTTATTGAAGAGTTGTATCTTATCGATTGCTGATGTGTTGATATTATATGGGTTCAAGATATGAAAGAATTGATTTTGATTATCCAAACTTATAGGAGAATCTCCACGATATTCCCGAATTTTCAAGAAAGATCTCTGTTAGAAAGTAAATGTGTTTGTTTGTGCGTTATAAAAGTATTCTAATTGTTTCTCTTGTATAATTTTAAAGTATCTAATTACCTCACACTTTTCTTCTACAATAAAAAACAATCTAATTGACTCCTCTCACTTTTCTATTAAACTATTTCTAATTAGATCACTTCTCCTAGTTAATTTACATTACCAAACTATTATAATTATTCCCAAATGAAAAACTATTATAATATTATCTTCGAAATGAAATCGCACTTTTTCTACGATGCAATATTTTATAAAGTATACACACTAGATACTTTTATGCTCTCTATAAATATCAAGATATATTATTAATTATTACTTATAGAAATTACTTGGGAGTAATCTCTATAGAGCAATACTATGAGAAAATAATTACAGGTTACTAGGAAGTTGTCTCAATACTATAAATATCATCAATTATTAATTACAGGAATTACTAAATACTTTTATTCTCTTCTTGTTTCTCCACAGAGAAATGAATTAATTATTAAGAAAATACATTTAATGCCCTAGAATTCTACAATGCAATTGATTATTAATTATTACATCTTTTATGCTCTTCTTTTTGTCTTTTTGACAGCATTCTTCTTCTCAACACCTGTTGCAATGGTCGCGTTATCTTCATCTCTTTCGGTCTTGAAAGAACAACCCCAAAGTTGTTTTGAAAGCCCGTAATAACGTCCCAAGATTCCCGGAACCGCGGTCTCTTCAACCAACTTGAAATCTCTGTCCTTGAGGATTTCTATCAAGAACGAGTCGACATTGTAGACGTTATCGAGGATGACCTTGATGGAACCGGTTGCATTTTGTTTGGAATAAAGAATACGGGCTCTGACAACCGCCCAATCGAGCAAGTCCGCAGCCATTCCCGTCTTGACATAAACCTTCTTCACATCGAAACCAGTGATTTTGACCACAAATTGGTCCTTGTTGCACAATTCCTCAACCACACGAACGGTGACGGCAGCGACCGGGGTTTGTCTGTACAAGATGATGGAGGTGTTCTCGCCCAATTCGGCGATTTCCTTGCGTTCGGTCTTGTTGGTGATGTTTAATCTCGAGAACTTCAAGAGATTGAAGCCAAAAACAGTTTCGGGGTTTTTGGCCATGGTCTCGGCCATCACCGTGAAATCGTCCGTGAGACTGGCAAACGCAATGACAACCGTGGACGACAAAAAGCCGAGAAATATGGCAACCGTGAAGAGATCCATCACAAAGTTCGAGTTGTGGAATATTCCGTCCACCGAGTCCCAGATCAAATCGTAGGACTTCCAATAGCCGAACCCGAGGGTTGCAAGAAAAACCGGACCGATGGTGCGACTGCTCCAAAAGAGCTTTTTACTGATGACACTTTTAATCTGCAAATAGTAATCAGCTTGCAAATTCAAGGCAACTGAGGCATATTCTGGAGTTAAGCTGACACTGGCGATGGTGGCCGGTTTGGAGGAGTCTAAGGGTGCCTGAAGGTTGACTTCAATTTGTTCAACGGCCATTTTATTGTGAGTGGGTGTGATGGGCGATATGAAGTGGATGGTTTTCCTTTAGCAGTTAATTATCATTTTATATAAATTGGCAGCTGAAAAAACGTTGCAACACAGTAGACGCATCCCGATTAGGAAATGGTGCACGTGGGTTATCTGGTGGTGGCGGTGGATTTGTGGCGGTGAGTCGGGTATGTGGCGGTGGTGTGCAGTTGCATTCTTACGATTAAATAATTAAATTGCCATTTAATGTGTTTACGATTAAATAGTTAAATTGTCATTTAATGTCTTTTCAGATCAAATCAAAAAAATTACATGTCCATGATCAATGGAAAGATGAGCATGTAATGATGCTGAATCTAGTAACAATCGGTGTATCTAGTCTGGATTTTGCAATAAAATTATACAAATCAAAATCACAACTAGCAATAGATTTCCAGAACTTAATAAATATGACCTTTATAAAAAATAATATCTCCATACATGATTTAATTTCAAAAAACATTATGATGAAACTTCCAGAGAAACATGTTCATACATATTAGACAATTACAAACAACATTCAAGAGAAATAGCAGCTGTAACCTTAAAAATAAACAATACGAAAGTCATTCAGCATCAACTAGAAATGGGTGCATATGCAATAAAACTTGCAAGACACTTGGATGTAGTGATGCGCAGAACATCAGCAGAAGTAGTACTAAAGATGGATCATGAACCAAGAATGGAGATATACAGAGAATACGACTTCCGAGCAGAAACAGACCAAGTATATCTCGCTCTCAATATGCGGGAGCCCTCCTCCTACGAGTGATCAAAAAGAAGAACACACAACTTTCAAAATGGCGGTCCATTTGTTGCATATTTTTGAAAACATTTGAGAGCTACAATGTGAGATATTTCAATCTGGTGAGAGAGATTAAAGGTAATTGAGTTGGGTTGGGACGCATTTGGCTTTAGATTTTCCATATTCCTCTATCTTTATATCTAATATATTTCGTAATACATTGATATTTGTAATTGGAAAAATAATTTTCCATCACACAAATAAACACCGAATACATGATCAAGGAAGGTAAATCTAAAAGATTCAATAATCATTGAAGTTTCGTTAAGTCATTCTTCATCACGATCGCTTTCAACAATATCCATGAAATCGTCACAAAATTTTCAAAATTTTCAAAATAACAAAATCATTAGATAGAACCTCACTCAAATACAATTATTATATAATTCTAAATCATTTACAACAAGAAACAAGCTATTCCGGCCATCCGATAGTGGATCCCTTTCTATTTAAAAGACCACGAATTCAAATTTTGGAAAAGGCACTATGTCCGAGCGGTTAAGGAGAAAGACTTGAATTTTCAAGGTTATCTTTTGGGATTTTCCCGCGCAGGTTCGAGTCCTGCTGGTGTCGTTATATTTTTAATGATCTAAATTAATTAAACGTATTGATTCTATCAATTGAATTATTTTTTTATATAAAAATAATGGTTATGTGTTTTTGGGGTATCTATGGTGTGTTATCGTGTGAAAACCATTATTTACCATGTGGGCGGGAACAAAGGCAATGGAATTAAGGAATTCATTGAGTATATCGTATCACAATCATATTATACACATTATATACGCGCCACCACCACGTTGAATAACTACAACACCTAACCACCACACCACCTACACCTAACCACCTACACCTAACCACCTACACCTAACCAC
>JAJMCV010000043.1:8001-284441 GCA_030573195.1 Nothofagozyma chilensis
TAACACCAAAATATAAAAAATGCAAGTGAAATGCGATCATTATTCTTCTTCTGTATCATGAACTTCTCTTTTTGGGATGCTGTTTCTTCACCAACTTCCTTCTCTCAACTATATCTCTGATCATCAAACTGACAGACTCCTCAACATTTTCACCAGCGTCGCTGCCTACGGCAACAAAGCCACATTTCCAAGAGGCAGCCAATTTTCTGCCTTGTTCCACCATCAATGGAGACGATCTGGGGTCATCTATATGGGTTGCCACTATCCAAATTGGCGGAGGGCTCTCTGGATCGGACGGATCCTCATTAAGATCTTCTAATTTGGTAAGGAAACTCCTGTCACGATTTGTGCCTTTGTTTAATTCTTCTTCGTATCTGTGTTCCTTCCATATTTGTTTGATGGAATACACCAAAGAATAGACATCGCCTTCCTTTCCCATTTCCCATCTTCTCTTGTAATTTCTGAATTCCTTCCAAGCATCACCCAAAGCTCCTTTGATGACGCCCAACAAATTAAGGGACTCTTCACCACGTGTCAACTTCGAGCCAGAAGAGGAACCCGAGCTCATTGAGGATCTTGTGTTGGTCGTTTCAAAAGATAACTTGGAGACAGAAGAATCCAACGACGTTATCGCAGATAGATCGTCTGTTGGATGAGGGGCGATTTCACTCGCGATGATATCGTCATATGACGGTGGTAAAGAGGACGGAACAGAGCTGTAAATAAGAAAATACCCATCGATGTGGCCATTCAACTCACCAGCCCCGCTGGCAACAAGTAATGGGTTGGTGGTGACAGGTCTTCTTGGCTCGTTAGCCAAATTGCACAAGATTTCGGGATCCAACTTGATATATAAGGAGGCCTCTAAGAAAGGCACCACCTGGTCAGGATGGAAGGGAGGGGTATCGACCAACTCCACCAATATTGGTGATATTTCCGGAGGTGCAGACAGAGCTGGATCAGACTTGTGACAGGAATAGACGTCATTTGTGCTGACTTGGGTCAGACCTGCGGGCCGTTTTTTGGGCATTGGAGCAGATGAACTGCCATTTCGAAGCGATTTGTAGACAACTGGAGACAATAAGATGTTTGGAGAAGACGAGATCTGCTTCAAATTCTGCAACGAGTTGCACTCATCCAAAATGCTCCGAGCATTAGCACTTTGCGGCATGAAAGGAAATAGCACGGCATTATTTATATGGGTGGGATAATATGTTTCTCTGCTTTGGCCCGTTATAAGTTTCGAGGCCAAGGATGACTTACCAACCTCGGAACCACCAAGAAACGCTAATCTGATAGGACTATTCAAGTTGACTGGTGTGTAATCGCCGACCATGACGAATAAACGGCTGTGATTAAGAAAGCTTCAAGTTAGATAAAGATTTATTGCTCGAGCAAACCCCCGCGGGCTCTCCCCCAATATATATGTGACGTGAGCTGCAAACCGTTACATGTAAGAGAAGCCGGAATTGTGATTCGGCGCACCGGTTTTATTTTTTCTACACGAGATGCGTCTTGCGTGATGGACAGGGCCCGCGGCACGAGCACGGAGTGCCACCACACTCACGTGAAGGTCACTAAATGGGGCCAAATGGATCGAATACGGTTGTAAATCACTTGTGATGTGTTATTTAGGGTTTTAGATGGTGGTTGGACGATCATGGTTTTCCTCTTGTGGTTGGTGAAGCCCTGCTACAGATCCTGATACGTTGTCTACTTCTTTGAGCCAACTCCAAACATGGCGTTCACTCCTCATTTCTGCAGATTAACGGCAATTTTTTAACGAAATTTATAATAAACAACATCAAGTAACTGTGGAGATGAAGTAGAACCTCGCTAAGAGGTTGCGAACCCGGATCTTCGTTTTCTTACATGTTCGTGGTTCCCACACTACTTAAACGTAGAGGTTACGAACCCGGATCTTTATTTTCTTACGTAATGTTCATGGTTTCCACACTACTTCAACTTATCTGTTCTGAAGGCGAACCAAAAGAACTATTAGCAGCCGCGGAACACAATAAACGTCACATGGAAAGTGATATTGTAAATGACAAGGAATGGTGGAATGTGGGATTTGTGCATCACATGACACCCGACTCCTTTGTCGGAATTGCGTGAATTATAAACTCGTCAAGTTGAACTTATTGCTGGTCAATAACGAGTTCCTCAACGAATTGTGCAAAAAGGCGATCAATGAGATCTTGAGCGATTGTTTTGATGGTCAAAATCGGTTTTTATTGGACTATTTGCGGGGTGAAACCCGCGATAAAGTGGAGATTTCTGGAGTTGTAAGAAAGGACAAGTTCCTCAATCAAGAGCTAATTCCCGTCCCACAAGCTTCTTCGATCAGCTCATTGGCTTCACAATTGTTGAAATTCCACATCTTGATCAAAAGACAGAAAATCTCACATATTGAGCGTCATAAGGCCGCGGTTGGCCAAGAAATAGCCGATTTAAGACTGAAAATAGCGGCAATTCGGGCAGAAAAGATAAAGAAGTTGCAAAATGTAGAACAATTGGCCAATAAGCTCAAAGAACAGAAGAACAGAATATTGGCCGATTATCGCGAAGAAATCGACACCTTGAAAGTGGAAAAGATCCCGAATTCGTTGAAATTGATCAATTCCACCAAATTCACGCTCTATCAGGAATGTCTAGGATTGAACATTCAACGGTTCAAACACCATAAACAGAGAATTCTCACCATTCAATACATCCCCGTCATTGAGCTTGGTCAATTGAGTAAATATAGCGTCAGTACGGTGAATTATTACTTGGAGTATTTGATCACGTTTCAAGTGTATTTGAGTGATTATCTATTGGTGAATCTTCTTTTCAGGGAATTGACCAGAATGGTTCCGACGTCATCATTCTACAATTCTTTTATAAATTACGAAAGACGGGACAGTGTGGAGGAAACGCCTGAAGTTCCCGATGTGGAGAAAAGCATTATGGACGATATTGGGTTGAAGGAATTGAAAATAGATAAGCTTCCGTTATCTTCTATGACATATAATAAGCTACGGAGAGCCTCTTTGAAGTCTGGTGCGAGTCATCAAACAACAGCTTCTGTTCCAATGAACCATCAATCTTCCTCCACCAGCGAAGAGAAACAGAGTCCTAGCACATCTCCTCCACCGATAACGGGTCGCAAATCAGTTCCTCATAAGCTCTTGACCAAGCCGATTAAGATGTTGAATCAACAAGAATTGTTTAAATTCGTGTTGACGTTGAGTAAATTGTTGGTGAACTTTCGAGTGATTGTTAATTCCATCACTGGATCGAGTGATTTGTCTTTTTCCGATCGTGATGATTATTCGATCGGCAAGATAATCAATAAATTGCTCAAGGTGGACGATTTCTTCTTCAAGAAGTTGGAACAGGACGAGTCCATGATCTTGTTGAGCGAGAATAACGATGTGTATATGTCTTCGTCGTCGCAGGAGAAGTCGGATTCCAGCGACAAGAAATGGGGAATCGGGTCGATCTACAAATCGATAATAAATAACAGAAACATCAACTTCTTCAAGAAGAGAGAGATCATTATGGAGACATTATCTCAATTGAAGGAGTCGAAGGGCGTGGTGGCCGTGGAAAGAGTCGCGCCTGCGATCGATGACACGGCCCAATTGGAATTGGAGGTTGTTTTAAAAGGCGTTTATCAGATGATGAGCGAATTGCATCGCAATTGAGGGTTAATATGTAATTATGGGATATTGGGTTTATTGTGTAGTAGGGCTCGTGATTGTCACGTGAGGATGTGGAAAGAGGTGGAGATCAAGTCATTTGCGTCTTGAGGGTTAATGATTAGTATCAAATGCTAGATAATTGAACGAATTGTGTTGTTTTGATTTTTCAGTTGGTTCTTCAATTAATTTGTATATCACGGTGTGTTTTACGCCATACACCATCATCGATATCATTATGATATTGTATCTATCAATTAATTTCTCACCTCATGTTTTAATGTCCATTATCAAGATCTTTATCCATTATTAAGATCTTTATATTCATTGTGTTCTATTATCTTTATATTCATTGTGTTCTATTCTCATATTTTCCATCTTATCGTATACCTTCGTGTAAAGGTCGTGCACACACAGTGAAAAGGTCGTGCACACACAATGTAAATGTCGTGCACACACAGTGAAAACGTCGTGCACCCACAATGTAAAGGTCGTTCACCACCCACACAGCGAAGCCGTGCACGTCCCAATTCCCGTGACGCCATCACCACATGGTCCACATAGAAAGAACCGAAACAACACCCGACCAAAGGAATATATCAACGTGGAAATATCAATTTTGCATAAATAGTCGAATTGAGCGAAACACACCGCACCACAAAACCACACCACCACCACCCATCCACCGCACAACACACCTCCACACCACCACAGAGTAACTCTCCTCCCGCGTAATCCTCAGTCTTCTCCCAGTTCTCGAGAATTGTGCTCTTATCTGACTGTCAAGAAAGCGACAGAAGCAATACTCCAATCGACCCATTGACACAGGTAAACTTCAATTGAATCTGCATAGTAATAATAATCAATTGATTGTTATTCCCCGATTCGTCTGATTTTTGCATCTCTTAAACCCGCCCATCATGTTATCGGACAAAGAGTTATTTGAATTGAACAAGAAGGCCGTCACCGAGGGCTTCAAGATCAAGCCCCGTATCAATTACAACACCGTTGGCGGGGTCAACGGTCCATTGGTGATCTTGGAAAACGTCAAATTCCCAAGATACAACGAGATTGTCAACTTGACCTTGCCGGATGGGTCTCAAAGAGCCGGCCAAGTGTTGGAGGTCAAGGGTAACAAGGCCATTGTTCAGGTTTTCGAAGGTACCTCCGGTATCGATGTCAAGAAGACCAGAGTCGAGTTCACCGGCCAGAACTTGAAAATCGCCGTCTCCGAAGACATGTTGGGTAGAATCTTCGACGGTTCCGGTAGACCAATCGATAAAGGGCCAAAGATCTTTGCTGAGGATTACCTCGACATCAATGGTTCTCCAATCAATCCGTTTGCCCGTATTTATCCGGAGGAAATGATCTCCACCGGTGTTTCGGCCATCGACACCATGAACTCCATCGCCAGAGGTCAAAAGATCCCTATTTTCTCTGCTTCCGGTTTACCTCACAACGAAATTGCTGCGCAAATTTGTAGACAAGCCGGTTTGGTCAGACCAACAAAGGACGTCCATGACGGTCATGAAGAGAATTTCTCCATTGTTTTCGCCGCCATGGGTGTTAACTTGGAAACCTCGCGTTTCTTCAAGCAAGATTTCGAGGAGAACGGTTCCTTGGAAAGAACCTCGTTGTTCTTGAATTTGGCCAACGATCCAACCATCGAAAGAATCATCACCCCAAGATTGGCTTTGACTACCGCCGAATATTTGGCCTACCAGACCGAAAGACACGTCTTGACCATCTTGACCGATATGTCTTCCTATGCCGATGCCTTGAGAGAAGTCTCTGCCGCCAGAGAAGAAGTCCCAGGTAGAAGAGGTTATCCAGGTTATATGTATACCGATTTGTCCACCATCTACGAAAGAGCCGGTAGAGTTGAGGGTAGAAATGGTTCCATCACCCAAATCCCAATCTTGACCATGCCTAACGATGATATCACCCATCCAATTCCTGATTTGACCGGTTATATTACCGAAGGTCAAATTTCTGTGGACAGACAATTGCACAACAGAGGTATCTATCCTCCAATCAACGTGTTACCATCCTTGTCTCGTCTTATGAAGTCTGCCATTGGTGAAGGTATGACCAGAAAGGATCATGGTGATGTCTCCAACCAATTGTATGCCAAGTATGCTATCGGTAGAGATGCTGCTGCCATGAAGGCCGTTGTTGGTGAAGAGGCTTTGAGTACCGAAGACAAGTTGTCCTTGGAATTCTTAGAGAAGTTCGAAAAGACCTTCATTTCCCAAGGTGCATACGAAAACAGAACCGTTTTCGAGAGTTTGGACCAAGCCTGGAGTTTATTGAGAATCTATCCAAAGGAACTTTTGAACAGAATCAGTCCAAAGATCTTAAACGAATTCTATGATAGAGAAAGAGAAGAAGAAGATGAAGAAGAAGAGCCAAAAGAAGAAAACTTGATTGATGCTTAAAAGGTAACGAACTTCCTTTTCTTCTATTTATTTATTAGCTTGTCCCAGCTAACCTCATTTGGTCATGTTGCAATTTGATTCAGATTCCATTAATCTTACTAGAAAAGGTCTTGAACAGTTCTATTTATTTATGCGCTTTTTATTCTTTACTGAAGTTGTTCTGTGTCTTAACTTTACAGTTGATTAGTTGTTTATTTATATATATTTTATTGGAGAGATTGTAGCTGTCGACCAATGACACTTCATCTGTTTGTAGCTATTCAACTGTGGATACATAGATCTTATCTTTGTATTATTTGCAGAGACATGTAGATACCGATACATCCACACATCCGCACAAATATTATTGGTACATACGATCTATGTACACGTTATAATAGCTCTTATCCTAGAAGTTAATTATTCATACTGATTATGTATCACCTCAAATTACTCTAATACATTGATAATTGATAATTAATTGCTTAAGTTTGCCTCTGCATATGAATTCTGGCCGCTTTCTGTCGTTTCTCCACCGGGCCCAAATGCCTTATTAATGCCACAGCCATTAGAAATAGTCTCTTCTCATACTTTATTAGTGCAAAGCGAGAAGATAATGAAGAGAAAGAAATGATAGATTATGAGAAATCCTTCCAAACGTTTATTGACAGGGTGAACGAAACCATCTATTTCGGTAATTGCTCCTATTATCTATTGCCCTTTGGCAACTTGACGTACACCGATGAATTGAACCAACAGACCTTTCTCGCGGCTACCAGTTTTCCTGGGCTATATATTACCAATTGCACCTGGAACGAAAGCGAATACGAGCAATTAGCCACGGATCTCATGAACCTGGACTTTCTACATTATTCCACGGATCCCTTTGTGGGCAGTATGGTGAGTCTTTCGTTTGTCCTATGTGCTGCCACGGCGTCTAGTTGGATGTTGTTGATCTTGACATTATTGTCGCCTCATTCGAAGCCTTTTTTCACCCGGTTTGCTATTTGGTATCATACCATTGCGTTGACAGCCTTATTGGTCATCAACACCAACATTCTCCACCAACAATACATGGATGACTTTCTAGATGTGTTCAAGTTCCAGGAAGATGTCCTTGCGGGCATTCCTTATAATGTGTGTCATATCTTCTTCGAAGCGGCTATATTTATGGCTTGGGTGCAAATTGTGCTACATTTCCTAAAGAGAAGGTATCGCTTATTGATATATGTGGCGGCGGGCCTTCTCTTGGTCCCACGGATCATCCTTTGGACTGTATATGCGTTCTACAAGAGGAATGAGACTTATCCGGCCAAGAATGGAATACGCATAGCCAAATTCTTCTTCCAGTTTATGGTGTACGGTCTCTTTTTCTCGTGTGTTTTCTATGGAACTTGGAAGAAAAGGAAATACACTTATAGTCGGAGAGTGTTGCCGTTGGCCATCTGCACATTGATGGTGATGGTCACTCATCCAACGTTCACCATTATGGAGTTGTGTTCTAATTGGTTCAGCATATGGTGTCCGTTCATGAGAACCTTGACGGATATTGCCAGTTGTGCCTTGGTATGGGAATGGGTAAAGGACTCCGAGACTCTCGAGAAGAGAAAGGAGATCGTGGGTGTTCTAGGAAGACGATTGAGCGACGATGATTTCTTGGTCTATGAGAAACAAAATGAAAGGAACAACCAAGATAATGCAAAGAGAAAAGGGTTGGTGAAATCGGTTAAGAATATTTTCATCAGACCCGAAACACAGACCCCACGACCAGATACGGTTTCCTTGTATGAATGTGTTGTTGCTGAAGGGATGTCGATGTACGCCGATGATGTATCAGATTATCAAGCATCGATCCGTACTGGAGACCAAGACGATGATGATGGCAGTTCCGGGTTGGGGGCTGCTGTAGAATCGGACATGCTTATGATGAATGTCAGACACAATTCGGGGAAAATTGATGTGGAGGAAGATGTGGAGGAGGTTGAGATGGAATTCACAGAGGAGGAGGAAGAGTTGGATGATGATATATATGGTCCTCCACTTTCCGGTCCACAGGAAGGATCGAGTAATCAACAGACAACTGAAGAAAGAGAGCTTCCCCCTCCTTTCGAGATTCATCCGGGATTTCGGGCTGGTGATTATTGGGGTGATGAAAAGGGGGGTGACAGAGATTAGAAGGTGTGATTAGAAGGGTGTGATTAGAAGGGTGTGATTAGCAGGTGTGACTAGAAGGGTGTTAAAATGGGACATGGGTGTATTATTTATAGGCGTTAATGGAATTTAGTAGTGTTTTGTTTAGTAGTATTATGTAGTATTTAATTTAGTATTTAATTTAATATCATTTAATTTGATAGCATTTAATTCAGTGATGAAGTATTAAGTGCCCTGATGGTGTGTTACGTGCCCTGCTGATGTATTAAGTGCCCTGATGATGTGTTACGTGCCCTGCTGATGTGCCAATCGCCGGTCCTATGGCTACAATGACCCAATCTGCATAGAATGTTCGCGAAGCTTCTATCTAGTTCCAACTGGTGACAATTGATGCAACTCATAAAATATATAAAGCTGACCGAATAATACGAGACGGTCAGTTTTTGACAACGCTGTAGTTTGTAGATAAGTATGCTTAGAATAAATAATGGCTTTGTAAGACAACTCGAAAGGAAGGCTGCTGCGAGTGGAATATTGGCTGCAATTAACGTCGATGTCTACAATAAAGTTATTGCCAATAACGGTGGGAAGACGCAAAATAGGGCATTTAGCACGGTTTTGAACACCCAATTTGCACCCACAAAATATCGTGATGTTGGCTGTTATGGGCCGGCATTGGTATCCAAGAGATTTGCTTCTAATGATGGTAAGCCCGGTGGATTCAAGATGAACTTCAGCAAGGAGAAGGAACAATCTGCCTTGGAGAAATATGGGACGGATCTCACCCAGCTTGCGGCCGAGGGAAAATTGGATCCTGTGATTGGTCGTGATGACGAGATCAGAAGAACCATACAGGTGTTATCTCGTAGAACCAAGTCCAATCCAGTGCTATGTTCCGGGGCTGGTATGGGTAAAACGGCCATTATCGAGGGCTTGAGCCAAAGAATCATCAGAGGTGAGGTCAGTGAAAGTATGAAGGATAAGAAGATTGTAGCGTTGGATCTTGGTGGTATTATCTCCAATTCCAAGTATAGAGGTGATTTCGAGGCTGCGATGAAAAGTGTCATCGACGAGGTCGAGAAATCGGAGGGCAAGATCATTCTTTTCATTGACGAGTTGCACAATTTGATGGGATTGGGCAAATCGGAGGGATCGATCGATGCGGCCAACTTGATGAAACCGGCTTTATCGAGAGGAAAATTGTCTTGTATAGGAGCCACCACTCTCGATGAGTACCGAAAATACGTTGAGAAGGATCCAGCATTGGCCAGAAGATTTCAAAAAATCATCGTGAACGAGCCAACTGTTCCTGATTGCATCAGTATCTTGAGGGGGTTGAAAGAACGTTATGAAGTTCACCATGGGGTCAGAATCAGCGACAGTGCCTTGGTCACCGCGGCTGTCTACAGTAACAGATATATCACAGATCGGTATTTGCCCGATAAGGCCATTGATCTTATTGATGAAGCGTGTTCTGCGATTAGATTGCAACATGAATCCAAACCGGATGCAATTCAGGAATTGGATCGTCAAGTTATGACCATTCAAATCGAACTTGAATCGTTGAGAAAGGAGGAAGATCCGATATCGATTGAAAGAAGAGGAAAATTGGAGGAAAACTTGAGATTGAAAAATGCAGAACTTGCCAGATTGACGGAAACCTGGGAAAAGGAGAAGGCTGTGATTGATGCGGTCAAAACGGCCAAGGAAGACTTGGAGAAGGCGAGATTCGAGTTGGAACAAGCACAAAGAGAGGGCGATTTTGCTAAGGCCTCTAGATTGCGTTATTCTATCATTCCCGATTTGATTGAGAAGGTTCCTAAAGAAGGTTCAGAGGATGCCAGAGCTGCTTCGAGTTTGTTACATGATTCAGTCACCTCCGATGACGTTGCGGGCGTCATAAGCAAAATGACCGGTATACCAGTTCAATCTTTGATGAGAGGTGAAAAAGACAGATTATTGTACATGGACGAATCCATGAAACAAAGAGTTGTTGGTCAAGATGAAGCCATTCATGCCGTAGCTGACGCTGTCAGATTACAAAGAGCCGGTTTAACCAACGAAAAGAGACCAGTTGCTAGTTTCATGTTTTTGGGTCCAACGGGTACCGGTAAGACTGAATTGACTAAGACTTTGGCCGAGTTCTTATTTGATGATGAGGGGGCGGTTGTGAGGTTTGATATGTCGGAATTTCAAGAGAGACATTCGCTTGCTAGATTAATTGGTTCTCCTCCGGGTTATGTTGGATATGAAGAATCTGGTGAATTATCGGAAGCAGTGAAGAGAAAGCCATATGCGGTGGTGTTATTTGATGAGTTCGAGAAAGCACATCCTGATATCTCCAAATTGTTATTGCAGGTTTTGGATGAGGGTCAATTGACTGATTCTCAAGGACGTAAGATTGACTTCCGTAATACTATCATTGTCATGACATCCAACATTGGCCAGGAATTATTATTGACTGATAATGAAATCAATAATGAAAGTGGCAAGGTTAGCGAGTTTACCAAGAAACAGGTTCTCGAGGTGATGAAGAGTACTTATCCTCCCGAGTTTGTCAATCGTCTTGACGATGTGTTGGTGTTCAACAGATTGTCGAAAGAATCATTGCATAAGATTCTTGACATTCGTATCATGGAATTACAAGAAAGATTGGCCGATAGAAGAATCACCTTGGAATTGGATGAGGATGCTAAGGAATGGTTGGCCGAGAAGGGTTACGATCCTTTATATGGTGCAAGACCACTTAACAGATTGATTCAAAAGAAGGTTTTGAACCCCATGGCTATGTTCATGATCAAAGGACAAATCAAGAATAATGAGACGGTTAAAATAACGACGCAAGACGAGAAATTGGTGGTTCTTCCAAATCATCCAGATAATAGTGGTCTAGATGAGACTTAAAGAGAAGGGTAAGTTGGCAGTTCTTCCAAATCATCCAGATATTAATGGTCTAGATGAGACTTGAAGAGAAATGTGTAAATAAGGTTTTTGGTAATTGTAAATAATTGGTTGAGGAAATAAAAAAAGTACACATATTTGTTGTTTATCGTGTAATTGTTATTCTTTATATACAGTAAATATCATCAGTCTCAAGCCGTCGTTGGAGCTTGTTCGTTCTCGATCAATCTTTCAGTCCACTTCAAATCGTTTTGGAGAGACTCTTTATTCTTTCTTCCAGAAATATGATCTTTCCACATGATCTCAGCCGGATCCTGATCTGGCTCGACCCATTCGAATCCATCACCACCACCGGCCCAATATTGTTGGAACATGATTTCCTTTTCGTTATCCAAAGGAACCATCTTTCTATTGACGACGTTTTCGATGGTTTCGGCCGTGGCAAAGCCCTCTACACCGTTAACTATAGCGTCAACATCCACAATACGGGAACACATCTTCAACTCGTCGGCATGATGATACCAATAATTTTGCATCACCCCTTGGTCCCAATTCAACGAGGTACCACCTCTGGTGACCTTACCCGCAAAGGCCAAAGAAGCCAATAATGAGGTGTTCCCGATATAAGCGACTAACATAAGATACAAATTGGACAAGGAATCGTTGAATACACCGAAGAAGCCCGATCTGATGGTGACTTCCAACGATGCAATCATGGCGGCTGCCGATAAACCAAATAATCCCACCACTCTACGGAGTTGGCCCTTTCTATAAGCCAAATATCTCGGATGAGCAGCAGTCAAATCGACCAATTTGAAGGCCTCGTCCACATCACCGTTGTAAATCAATCTTCTGAACGGGACCATGGACACCTCCTGGGGAATATGACTGGTGGGGTTTCTTTTGTAGAATGCCTCGATCGAAGCAAATACGTCTGAACTTGGCGGATTTGTCAAGAAATACGACTTGAGAAAAGAAACGGAGATGGTGGAGTTGGGACTGTTGACTATTTGGTTGACCAATGTCGACAATTCCTCCAATTCTGTTGCCGAATTACGAGACGTCTTGATCTCCTTACAAGCTTTCAATGATTGCAAGATGAGAGAGTCGGGCACTTTAGCGTCCAAGCTCAATATCTGTTCATTTACGCTTAAC
Source organism: Nothofagozyma chilensis (assembly GCA_030573195.1). Classification (NCBI taxonomy): domain Eukaryota; kingdom Fungi; phylum Ascomycota; class Pichiomycetes; order Serinales; family Cephaloascaceae; genus Nothofagozyma; species Nothofagozyma chilensis. Next base: position 20,312 of record JAJMCV010000043.1, read on the forward strand.
TTCAATTGTTCTATACTACTTATTCCGTTGAATGGGTCTTTTATGGTATTAAATCTCAAGGAAGTCGACGAGAAATGTCTGCTCGGCCACCTTATCACGGGTCTGAAGCTGTTTCTAATCATGTTATTCCACCAAGCAATTTCCAAACCATTCGATGATGATATATTTTATTTATGCAAAAAAATCGACTTTCAATATCTGATAGAGAGAAAATTGAAAAAATAAAATGATCCCGCCGAGGATCGAACTCGGGACCTTCTCAGAGTGAATGAGACGTCATACCACTAGACCACAAGACCATTTTGTTTGGTTGGAAAATTTTGACTATATGGCGAGACAGAATGGGTGCAAAAAATCACGTGCTTAACTGTGACACTGCCGCTAAAAGTGGAACCCATCCAATGTAATAGATGAAGTGATAGATTGAGCGCGAAAATAATACAAAATGGGTGTTTATATTCCTCCTGGCGGTGGAGATCGAGCCAAGATGTCCAACACAAGTTCCTCTTTCTTCCCCAAATACCCGAGACCCACGGTGGGATTAAAGATATGGAGGCCATTTGTCCCGGCTTCCGATAGATATCCTGCCCTATATCTATTATGTGGTGTCCAAGCATTGACGGGGTTGACGATGTGGTATTCCGCTCGAAGACTCCGTTTTTTCCAGGGGTTCCGGTTCCGGGCTATGAAATGGTTTAATGTAATTGCGGGGGGCTATCTCTTGTTCAATTCTGGATTGGAGGTGGCCAGATTGACCCTTCCATATGATCCATGGCACGAGGAGGCCAAGATAGCCAGACGGAACGCCTTGAAGAGTGGCGAGAAGGTTTCGTGGTGGTTTGGGCCGCTTGATTACAAGCCTATGCCCTTTACCGAATGGAGCAAACGGGTGGATAATTGGATAGAAGTGGCCGATAATGGGGCCTCAATGTCCATTAAGACCATCCCGCTTCAGGACGGGAAATCGAACATAACCATCCAGATCGCCCATAACAACCTAGCCTCGCAATTGGGGTCCACGGACGAGATACACAACATCTATTTGAACGTGAAACGGTCCAATCGCGACAGATTGAGCGAATTGAGCACCACTTTGGTGGCCACCACAGAACATAATAAATTCGAGAGATCCAGTATCGTGTTGAATCCCGAGTTCACCAAGGCCCATTTGCAGCTCGGAAACAACACATTGACCACGGATGACGATTTGGACCATGTGTGGACGTCATTCGAGCCTTGGGAAGAATTACGGGACGAGACGAATTGTAGCGTCAGATTGATACCGAGATGGCGCTGGTTATCGGAGACGGACGAGGAGGAGAGTTTGGAGTTGGGACATATCACTGAGAAAGACAATGAATGATGGGTGTACAAAGGACAAAAAACGAGAACTTGAAGATTGAATAAACTCTAATTGGGCAAATAAGTTCTAATTGGGCGAATAAGTTCTAATTGGGCGAATAAATTCTAATTGGGTGAATAAATTCTAATTGGGTGAATAAATTCTTAACCGGGTTGGTGTAGAAAACAGGAGGATATTTTTTTTTAAAAAATTTCACAATCATTAAAAATACCACGAATTAATTTACATCGTTCAGATATAAATTAATCAAATAATCAATTAATATTAAATATTGATCAACCCCACCATTCTCGTTATCTTCCGCAATGTGTGTGTACCGACAACGATTCGATTGTGTCGGTATATCACAACTTTTCAGCCATCACCAATTGAATGTTCCAGCCCAGAAAACACCAAATGATCAGAAAACTTGCTGTCCTCGTGACGTTGTTATCAATTGTTTTGGGTGTTTACCAAGACGAAGCGTTCCAAGTGGATTGGTTGCAATACCAATATGGACGGTTGATTGGATCCGGTTTGGTTGATCAGAACACCATAATATCGCTAACTGACGCTAAATACTTGGTTGGCTTGGACACAAACACCGGCGATGTCAAATGGAGATACGATTTCGGGTTCGTTTCCGGCTCCTTGGTCCAATTGAAGGATACCGTGGTTGGGGGCTTGAACTTCGCGGATGGCCATTCGGAGATCAAGACGTTGGATGTTGGTGGCGGTCTTCTTGAGGAAGTGGTTTTTCCGGCAGAAAAGATCTTGGATTTGTTCGTTTATCAGAATAAGGACGTTGTGATAGGTTTTGGGAACGGTGATTTGACGGTCCTCGGCCAAACCGAGCCAATCTTCAAAATAGATGCTGTTGTCGACGAGTTGAAATTCTCCGTTCATGACGGATATTTGTTGGTTGTGGCTAATATCGGCTCAAAGGCGAATTATTACATTATCAATAAGGACTTTGAACTCGTTTCTGAAGGTTCTATTGGTGTCAAATCGGCTCAAATCTCACATTTTGTCGAAAATAAGTTCGTGATCGACAACGAAGTGTTTATTATCGATACCAAATCAAAGACTGTTGCTCCATTTTCTTACCCTAATTCCGTGGTTCGTGTTCTTGGTGATTATATTGCTGAATTTGTTCCAGGTTCCGCTGTCTTATCATTTTTCAAACCAATTGATGGAACAGATGCAAAATTCACGTTTGAAGAAGACATCATTGATGTTGTTCCGACTGATGAGCTTGTCATTGTCTTCACTTCCGCCGCAATTTACAGTCTCGACGTGGAATCGGATCTCTACACCAAACTCTACGAGAGAATCACCTCTGCATCAGAAAAGGTTCTCTCTTCCCAGATTTTTGAATCTGATTCAGGTTCCAGCATTCTTAGTCTCATTGAGAATGACTTGCATACATTGAGTCTTGTGAAAAACAACGAGACTTTATGGACTAAAGACACTACATTGTCCTCTATTATCGACCACACTGTCTTGGGCATAGATAATCCGGATGCTGAAATAATTGGCAATGAAATCAAGTTCGAAGAGACCTTAAATGTCGTCAGTGCGTATATCTATAGATTGAAGACTAATTTGGAAAGACTCTTTTCTCCCGTGACAGAACAGGAACAATCATTGAACCAAATGGATAATTATTTCGGTTTCACCAAGAGATTGATTGTGGCTACAAAATCAGGCAGAATCTCCGCTATTGATACAGAGACCGGTGAAGTAGTGTGGACCTTGTCACAATTATATACTGATATTGTCAAGATCTCTAGTTTAAACAATAAAGCTTTGCTTTTTGTGCAAAATGAAATGATTACTATCTCTTACGATGGTGAGATTTTACTGACGAGAACATTTGATTTTAACATATCCAAAGTGTTTTCCTATGGTTCATCTGGTATCTTTGTTAAATTAGAAAATGGGTTGGTTGAGACAGTTGGTGCAGTGGAGACTGATGAAGACATTACTATTGTTGAAGTTGGTCAAGAAAAAAAGAGTCTTTCTGCATTTAAGCTTATTGGCTCGGAACTTGTATCTACTTGGACTATAGCTGTTAAATCCGACGAATCAATAATTTCTGCTGTGTCAAAAGACTCGGATGATGTCAGTGGTTCAATTGGTATCGTTCTTGGGGATCGTTCCGTCTTGTACAAGTATTTATATCCACATGTTATTGCCTTGGCAATTGCCAATGATGATGACACTGTGTTAACTATCAACTTGATCGATATGGTGACCGGTGACCTCTTATACAGCACTTATCAAGAAGGCAGCTTTGATTCCGCCTCAGTAAACTTGGTTTATGGTGAACATTGGATTATCTATAGTTATGTCAGCTACGAAGGTACCAGCTCGCCAGAACAAAGATTAGTGGTGTTAGACCTCTTTGAGTCCTTGACTCCTAATGAAAGAAAAAGCACGGATCAAGAAATGTCTTCAATTGACGCAGACAGATCAGTCGAGGTTTCTTCTAAATCGTTTATTTTCCCTGAGAGAATCCTCAGATTGGGGGTTTCCAAGACCAGATACGGTGTCACCATTAGATCCATAATTGCATACTTGGCCACTGGGGAATTGGTCGATATTCCTAAATATGTGATCAACAGTAGAAGAATAGATGATAGGGCGTTGACCAGCAATGATCAGGAGGAATTCCGCATCTCGAACTATGAGCCTATAATATCCAAGCCAGACGGGTTGGTTTTGAACCATGTGAGACCTATTGCTGGAGCAGAGAAAATCATCTCCATTGCCACTGATTTGGAATCCACGTCCATCGTGTGTGTCTACGGCTTGGACTTGTTCTGCACCAGGGTGCAACCATCCTCGCAATACGATTTATTGGCAGTCAGTTTCGACAAGGTCATGTTGTTGATCACCATAGCCTTGTTGTCGGTGGCCACCATCGTCTCGTATCCGATGGTATCTAACAAAAACCTCAATGCTCGCTGGATAGACCAATAGATGCAGGGATGGTGTACTATATAAAAAGAAACAAAAATAAACATGTCAGCAACAAGCGTTGTGTTGTGTCTCTACAGAAAGATGCAGTTGTAGGATTTCCTCGAGGTGGGTCGAGGTGGGCCATGTAAGGGTGGGGGTCAATCCGGGGAAGTAGCGTGTATTGCGTTGACATTAAGTTATCTAGAACCTTTTTCCGGGTCTCTACATATTTATTATTATCTTGACTGACCCTTGGAGGCGTACCGAACCCCAGGTAGCTGCCTCCCGACACATTATACCTTTACTATCCATGCGGCGGGCTGCCTGTTTGGACTATGTTAAGCATCCCGTATAATGTCTAGTTCATTCCGTCTGCAACAGCTTGGTCAAATGGCTCGTTTTTCTGCCACGGGCGATTTGGGCTGAATCGACTATGTTTCCCCATACAGACGACGTGATGCATGTTGGCGCATCTTCTGTGCCCTTTGGTTGCAACTGGTTCCTATCGCTGGGACATGACTGAGGTGTTGCAACGACGACAGTCTGGATCTTTGATGGACAGGGCTGTATCTTACTCATTTGGCTACCGATGCGGTGGTATGCAGAGGTCAAACGGGCTTTTATTTGGTGAAATCAGCTCTTCGGTGACTCGCGTCTTGTTTTGTGGGCCTTGAATAGTACCGCCATTCTTGGGTAGGTTCTCGGTGTAATTAAAACTAAAGCCACCCAGGACATTGGAGGGCATATTCCAACTAATGGATGCCGTGATTTGGGGCTTTGCATCGGATGGTTGCAATATTTAAACCTGGCTAGACGCCTCTTCTGTCGTTCTTCTTCTAGGTCTCCCATACACTAATAAGAATCCTAACGCTCATCTCTCAAATACTATACTTCTTTACTTTGTATGTATCTTCTGATTTTCTCTTACTGCCCTAGTTCCAAAACTAACACCAGAAGCGTTTAGATATCAATGGAAGCAGAGCCAAACATCTCCTTCAAGGAAGAGCTTGTGAACCAAGTGGAAACTAAATACGATATTAGACATGATCTCGCCCACGATAACAGGAATTCTTCGAAATATGTTCCCATTATTCTCATGACTTGCATGGTCGCTTTCGGGGGTTTTATCTATGGTTGGGATATTGGAACCATAGCAGGGTTCGTTAACATGGAAAGTTACATCGAGTTCTTTGGTGAATACAATTCAGATTCCGATAGTTATTACTTCACCAACACGCGTACTGGACTTATTGTTGGTATATTCAACATTGGGGGTGGTGTTGGTTGCATTTTCTTGCCAAAGGTCGCAGACAAATATGGAAGGAAGATTGGAATCATGGCCACTATCTGTGTATATTTGGTTGGTATTACTATCCAGATGAGTTCATTGAAAGGGAAATGGATCCAAATGGTTATTGGTAGATTAATTTCGGGTTGTGCCATCGGAGGTATTATGGTATTATGTCCATTATTCATTAGTGAATCGTCTCCTACAAAATTGAGAGGAACCCTTGTGTCATTCTTCCAGTTGTTGCTTACACTTGGAATCTTTTTAGGCTATTGCACTAATTTTGGCACTAAGAGATATCTGGGGCCTATTCTGTGGAGACTTACTTTAGGGCTCTCATATGCATGGGCATTCTTCATGATTTTGGGTTTATTCTTGTTACCTGAATCGCCAAGGTATTTGGCTGAGGTGGGAAGAGAAGAAGAAGCAAAGTTAGCGCTCTCAAAAATCAACAAGTTACCCATTGATGACGAGCTCATTAGACAGGAGTATCTGTTAATTCATGAGGGAATCATGAAGGAAAGAGCAACAGGTAAAGGATCTTGGAAAGAGTTGATAACCGGAAAACCTAGATTACTTTACAGACAGATCATAGGATCCATGCTCTTTACATTGGCACAATTAACTGGTATCAATTACTTCTTTTATTATGGGACTTCAATCTTCGCTGCTATAGGAATGAACGACCCCTTTCAAGCTTCCATTATCTTGGGATTAGTTGACTTTGTATCAACACTCCCGGGTCTTTATCTTGTTCACAAATATTCTCGTCGTTCGCTCCTATTACTGGGTGGTGCGGGTTGTTTGGCCTGTTTCATTGTGTTTGCTGGTATTGGCGTGACAAAATTGTACCCGGATGGTGTGAACAACGCACCATCGGCCCATTATGGTAAGATCATGATAGCATTCACATGTTTGTTTGTATTCTGCTATGCCTGTACTTGGGCTTTGGTCATATATGTTGTGGTCGCAGAAACATATCCATTGAGGGTGAGATCCAAAGGTATGGCTGTTGCCACTTTAGCCAGTTGGTTTTGGGTCTTCTTGATCTCATTCTTCACTCCATTTATCACTTCGGTGATTCATTTCAGGTACAGCTTTGTTTTCATTGGTTGTCTTACTTTCTCTTTATTCTTCATTTATTTCTTTGTCCCAGAAACATCGGGCTTGAGCTTGGAGGAAATCGATGATCTTTACGCTTCTGGAGTCAGTGCCAGAATGTCCAGTAAATGGATGCCAGTCTCAGCGCAAATCACCGTTTCAGAGAAAAAATCATCAATAATTGAGACTCCATAGTTTTTGTTGGGAATTATATAGATTTTTGTTAAAAGTGATTCTGGGGTTTAATAGAACAGATCTTTATGACCTGTATAGATCACATTTCAAGAAAAGGAAAAGTGATATTTTTTACATTTTTTATATTTATAGATATTATATACGAGAATAATAATTAAACAATAGTTTAGTGTAGACTTTTCAATAATTGACAAAAAAACAATTACGTGTATTAGAGAAACATCCATTATAATCCCAATCAATTATTAATAAACAAATCATTCATAAGTTCTCTTCATCAATATTTCGCTATATACTTCTCCTACACCATTACCCCCACCACCACACCCCACCCACCTTGCAACCCTAGAAGCTTACCCGGATGTGAATTATGGTGCACCAGGAAAAATCTTGTGCACCTCCAATGAAAAGAATATACATACGATATGTGCTATAGTTTCGTATTAGGTAAATTGTAGCTAATAAATGATATGTAACTATTCTTTGTACTTTATCACCGCATGTCTTAAGTTGACCGATCGATTCCTGTAATCGTTTTGCTTCCACATCGTGTCAATGTGTCTTTATGCGAAGAATGAACTAAGATCAAGGAATATAATGAGTCCGTAATAGAATGTTTGATTTGATATCTCAATTTGACGGAACCCCCACGTTTTGTGAGAGTTCTTTCTAGAGACGTCTTTTCTACCGTTCTTCCTTCTCTAGCATTTTGGTGCTGTATGTCGTTTCATGAGTCTTTCATGTCCTGATTATACACATCGATCTTGCAAACGGATTGGGTTGGAATAGGAATATATAGCCGCTTCTGGCTTTATTTCACCATATTTCTATCGAGAGATCTACAAATATTCTATAACTTGTTTGTATTCGTAACCTATTCTAATTCATCTACAGAGACGCTTGTTTCTCTCTTCCCCCACCCTGTTTCCATAACCATAAAGCCTCAATGGCATAATTTCTCACACTAATGTTCTTCGTCAACTTCTCGTCAGCCGCCTCGTGCAAGCTTTCTACGATTCTCAAGTCATCAACGATACTCCACATCATCTTCTCAAACTCCTTGAGACCCTCCTCATCCGCCACATCCACCTCCTCGCCCGATTCAGTGGGTATGATGTTGTACTTTCTCTTCCCTAATTTGTGCAAGATTCTCCCAAGAGTCTGTATGGCTATCGATCTTTGTCCCGGTAACGACGATCTGGCTAAATGAGACAACTCACCCAACGTGTAGCCAGCCAATTCCGGATTAGTCGAATGATGGTGCAAACCAATATATGTGGGTATTTCGTTCTTGAGCTTTATCACCACCAAATTGCCCTTGAAGTCAAATCTCAAGTCGCTGATGCTTTCGTATTCCATCTCGGAATTGGTCTCGGGCAATGGCTCCATCCATTTCAATTTGTCGGTGTCTTTAGGCAAATCAGGAAAGTATTTCTCGTGCAATTTGCTCAAGAAATCGGGATCATTTATGTCTAATTTGTAATCGTCTTCATTCTCGAGCTGTTTGGCCTTGGGGAAATGAACATGATCCACCATTTCGTGCACATTTTGGTTATTAAATCGTTGTGTCTCTTGGAAATTCGGGATCATTTCGTTGATATCTTCCACATCTTCCCAACCCTCCTCCTTGATGATGGTTTTATCCTCCAAATCCTCGTATTTGACCAGTGCAACACTATCGAATCTGACTCTTTTGGCTGTCTCCAGTCCACTCGATCCATACAGTTTCAAGGAACTACTCAGTTTCAAGGAACTACTCAGTTTGAGCGAGGAGGCCGCGGAATTCTTTCTTTGTTCCTCTTCTTCCGTCTCTTCTGTGGTGAAACTATTGATTCCCAACGCCTTATCAACATCATTCTTATCCAAGGCTTGACCCCAATCAACACCGTTCTTCCCTCCCCCGATCCATTCACCATACCCTTCGTAATTATCATCAGCAATCTTGTTATTCTTCTCGCTTCTCATCAATAACGCCTTCAACACATTCGGGTCAAGTGACCCGATCAATTCCTCCTTCTCCCGCTCTCTTTCTTCAACAGACATTCTCGAAAGTAATTCGATGTTCTCCTGATGGATCTTCTCGCTCTCCGAAAGTCCGCTGTAATCCAATTTCTTGTTGTTTAATCGCTTTTTACCGTCATAATCAACATTGTACAACGAATCGGGCTTCACCAGATCAGACATCGAGTTCAATCCCTTCTTTTGTAATCTCAATTTCCATTGACTGGGCTTCTTTCTGTCGATCTTGGGAAATCCCGTGCTTTGAGACGGAAAACTCGGAGCCACGGGAATCCCCGTATCATGTTCCAATATCTCGCCTATCAAATCCATTTCCTTCTTTCTTTAGTGCTTCCCCCTTAATTTCGCCCCAATTTCTTGATATTTCATGTTATTGATATCGGCTTAAAAATTTTGGTCGTGTGGGGGTTAAAACGCCGCGCCAATGCGATGCCCATGTGCTTGGTCTGGAACGTGATGAGAGACGATAAAGAGAAGAGCCATCAAGAGAGAAGAGAGAAGAGATATAAACCATTATCGGAACGATTTCTCGATCATTGTGGCTGGTTCCAAACTTTTCTTCTCCGTCTGAAATTCATTTCTTGTCGTCTTACTCTACAACTCTTGTCGTGTGGTATTCAACATGTGGTCTATATACCCACAAGGGATGCACCACATGGGATGGCTGTCAGAACTTGGAGCACATGTGGGTTTTTTCTTCTTGTGGTGTTTCTTTATCTGTTGTTTCTTCTTTATGTGCTGTTGTTCTTTATGTGTTCTTCTTCTTAAATTCTCTGTTATACATCTGTCATACAAATTTATTCTGAGGTTGTCTTCGAAGGGAAATATGATCTACAAGATAAACTAATACAAAAATAAAAATAAAATCCTATCAATTAAAACCGCAGCTACTTCCCTGTGAATCTGCTAAACCGACCCGTAATTGTTGGACCCGCCGCTAAGACCCGTATAACCCTCGTGATAGGGGAATTGCGAAATAATATACCATGAATGGATCAAGCCCGGAATGAACCCCAAGAGACACAAGGCGATGTTGATCCAGACTGGCTGTTAGTAGAGTGGCAACCGCTACAAAGGTGTTGCATACGTACAATCTGACGAAAAGAACCCTCTTTTGATCAAGACGGGAATGGGGGGAAGGAAAAATCCAATGAAAGCCAATAACCAATCTCTTGCGTGCATTTTGTTTAATTCGAGAGATTTGCTAAGAAAGACGAAATAATTATTCTTCGATTCTTTATCTGAGCAATCTTAACTGCAGCGTCATCGCCAACTACAGCGATGCAGCAAACTCGAGTGTCACGTCACACTACAGATTGATCTCAGACTCAATAATACATTTCCCCCTTAATCTAATTCGACAAATAAACACCCAAACTAATTAATACACATAAATTCAAAAGCCCGAAACTTGGCGACATCATCGTCCCCGAACTGGAGGGCGTGGAACTGTCCGAGGCAGCAGGAGCAGCCGCAACAGCAGTGGTGCTTGGTGCGGTTCTTGTAGTGATGAATGATAGGGTTTTTGTAGTATCTTCATCTGGATCGGTGGTTTCGCCCCCGTCGTAGGTTGTAAGTGCCACAATAGGCGATGGTCCCGTTGTGTGCGAAGTAACGGTGCCATTGAGTCCGGCTACGGCTGGGGTAATTGGAGTCACTGGAGTCACTGGAGTCACTGGCGTCACTGGCGTCACTGGCGTCACTGGAGTGATCGGGGTATTTGTAGTGGCTGCAACAGCTCCAACTGGCGTGACGACGGTATTAGTGCTCGTTGTACGGGTGTTTGTGCTCGTAGTACGAGTATTCGTTCCTGTGGTGACGGTATTAGCAGCAACACCCACGGCTGGTGTCACGGAAGTCACGAGAGTAGTGGGAGTTGTAGCAATAGTAGGAGTGATCGCAACTGCTGCTGGCGGGGTGGTGGTGGGAGTGGTGACTGGTAGAACAGCGGCTGGAGTGGTAGCATCGGTATCAGCGGCGGCTGGAACAGCAGCCACCGCAGTTCTAGTTGCAACAGTCGTTGGAGTGACGACAACGGGGGCACCCACTATTGGAGTGGCAACAGCCCCAGTTGTAGTAGTATCACCGTCAACCGCCAAAACAGCGGGACTTAATGCCATAACGGCTACCAAAAGCTGGAGTGTAGATAATTTCATGATAGAAGCAAGTGAATGTGGGGGAATAGCGAGGAAAGAGATAACGGGAAACTTTGGAAGTAGAAGAAACAAGTAACGAAAAACTCTCGCGTCTGTTGAAAAAAGATTCTTCCTGATTCCACCACTTTCATTCCCAGAGACTCTTTCAGTATGCAGATGACCTTAATTGGGTAAATGTAATGCGTCTTGCACAGTTGTTTACATATCGACCGATCTGGGGCATAACCAAGGAACCGGGAACATTTAAAGGGGCAACAATGCAAAGGAGAAGTGGAAAAGATATCGAATGGCTTATTTGGGGACGGGGACTGCAAGTTTAATTGAGGGTTTTGTTGTGCTTATGTTCACTGTATTGTGCCGTTCCGTTGCTGGTTGCAACCGTAAATGTGATGCAGCTAGGGCCCAAGTTTCACAGAACAATTGGCTCAACGTAAACGATGCAGTCGATCCGACTACGAGTTGGGTGATTACATTTTGCATCAAGAGGTAGTGCTACCGTGGAGTGCTACCGTGGAGTGCAGGGGTGGAATGGAGAGGAGTATCTGGAGGTTCAACTGGTAATTGCTGATTTGGATATGCATGGTCAGGTTTGGTTGTGCGAGTCAAACTTTAACATTGTAGAGACGTGGAAACAATAATTACACAGGAAATGTTTTGAAAGTCTAGACTCGTCAGATGATCACCCGTTTTCACATTCTTCAGAAGCATATCGAACTCGATCAGCATATTGAGATGACCCGAAAAAATTATACAACACATCTTACGGACATGCATGTGGAATTCTCCCGCAATTGGCTTGATCGAGAGTTCTCTATAACAGTAACTGTTGTGTGGCTCTAGAAGTTGATAAGTCGATAAGTCTATATTTCATCTTGTGAGAAACTCTCGAGCTCTATAACTCACTTTACACAGACTATCCATAGCTCATCACAACTCACCACAACTGACTATATCCCACCACAACTCACTATATCTCACTACAACTCACCAGATCTCACCAGATCTCACTAGATCTCACAACAACTCACCACACCTCACAACAACTCACCACATCTCACAACAACTCACCACATCTCACAACAACTCACCACACCTCACCACATCTCACAACAACGCACCATCCACTACACCACACCAATCACTAAAATACATATATACTAAAAAGTCAAACATAATCCACAAATACAGTCCACCCATTCATTTCTTCTTCGTCTTGTACATTCCACTCAAATCATGGGCCAGGGACGACGGTCTTGTACTGAACACCGCTGGCGGAGTTGGAATAGCAATATCCGGGTTCTCCAATATTCTCGATTGCAAAACCATTATATAATCTCTCAATTGGACATTTTCCTGCACCAAGGTCTCTATCGTTTCCTTCAAGCCCTTGACGTCATGGACTTGTTGTTCCAAATCTTTAATATAGAGCTCCTTTCTCTGTCTGAAGGCGCGTTGGGCATTTCTATTCTGGGCCGCTCTCTTGGTGTTAGTCAAGGGTCTGCCGTTTCGGGCCAACATCTCCTGTTTCTCGTCGTCATCCATGGCATCCAAGTCGTTCGCAGCCTGTTGCGAGAGTTGCTGTTGATGGAGCTGATTCTGCGAATGTTGTTGCAATTGCTGAGCAGCCTGTTGTTGCAATTGTTGCACTTGTTGGGCATGGACCGCGTCTTCACTGGCGGAAGCAGCTACAGACACAGCAGCGGCAACCTCGTCCACGGACGGGAAGTCATCCTGTTGTCTGGAAAAGGAAGGATCGATCTGTTCCTCCAAGGACTTCTTGGGATCCTTTGGTTCGCCCCAAGTGGGATAACTTGAATTCATATTGGCACTACATCATGTCAGTAAAAAACCGGGATTTTTCAGATTGTCGTGAAGTGCAACATCCTCAATGTTTGTATGCACATCAACATCACCATGTGGAGACCTCTTCGCAATATAGTGGAAGCCGTGGTCATCAGGTATATCAGACGTGATGTGTGTCCAATCCGATAACGGAAAAAAATACCTACAATTTAATTATTGGCAGCGCAATCGATCAAATACAGTGTTTTGTAGTTGTATATTATTTGCAACCTGATTATCTAATAACTTAGACGTCCCATTATACAAGCAGTTTGTCAGCAATTGTTTTGTTGAAGTTGAAGTGCTGTGCGGGGGACGCAAGAACGTGATTGGCGGGTGAGTGAGGTGTGGCGGTGCTGGTGTGTGAGTGTTGTGTGGCGGTGGTGATAGTTTGTAGAGGTGATAGTGATGTGGTAGTGGTGAGTGTGGTGGCGGGGTAGTAGTGAGTGTGGTGGTGTAGTAGTTGGTATGGGTATTAGTGGTTATTGGTGTCGTGATGATAATGATGTGGTGGTGTAGTGATATTGGTGTAATAGTGTGGTAGTGGTGAAGTGGTAGTGGTGAAGTGGTACTGGCTATTGGTGTGGCTGTGGTGTAGCAGGGATAGTGGTGAGTGTGATAGTGCAGTAATGGAAAATTCTGTTATTTCTCTTCCTTCTCTTCCTTCTCTTCTTTACATTCTCCATGTTCAAAAGAAACCTCTTCAATTCACATCACATTTCATCCCCCATTCACTCGTTCCCATAGTTACTATTCAATTAACGACGCACAGTACACATTCTACCGATAACCGTTAAAGCGATGAATACACGTCAAACACAAGAAATTAGGCCATTTAGCCCCTAAACAAGAATCCACCGGACCCAACAATAAATGCCTCTCCCTCCTTTTATCCCTCTAAAAGTCTCGAATCCCACAACTGCAACCCGCGACTCGACCCAACTCCACATCTGCCTCACTGTAACTCTTCTATGCACCATTAAATTTTCTTAGTCTGTCAGTGGCCTCCGCACCAAAAGAATTAACGTTTGATATCTTCTGTACCCAGTCGACGTGTAATTCGAATTAGAGATATTGGGCGTATTGACGAACGGCGGACCAGAGCGACATTCCCATTCTTCATAGCATCGTTTAATCGAGAGAGTTCTAAAATGTCGAATTTGGATACAAAACCCAAGAAATTCAAATCGCAATCGGTGAATAATCTCTTCCGTCAACAAACGTCAATTGGCTCGAAATCATCCTTGATCAAGTCGCCCTCGCCACAGCCCTCAAAGACATTGAAGATCAAGACCATTTCGTCCGCCGCGTCGAAGTTGAAAATAATCCCCAATAGAAAGTCTTCGGAATTCAACGATGTCAAACGAACGAGCCAGGCCAATTTGGTCTCTCTTAATTCAGCCATCGCCAATAAAAGCGCCAGTGCCTCGCCTCTGATCGAGAAATCCGCCTGGAAGTTGCCCAGATCCAGAAGCGAGAGTCCGGATGTTGAGGCTCCAGATAAAGATAATTCCGCGGGTTTGGATGTTTCTTCAATAGATAACACCTCCGAACTCGAGGACGAACTTGTCCAAGAGACGCCAGAACAGAAGAATCTCTACCAACAACCCATCGCTCTTTCCAGCATCAAGGAAATATTGTTAGGCGATGTTTCGCTTCCGGAGACGTTTTCTTCAGACTTCGCTAACTCCAATAAGGACCCCGGAACTTCGTTACCAAGGGCATTTCAATCGAATTCAAACTCCTTTTCTGCCAATTCCACCACGGAATCGAGAAACAGCGTTTCATTGCCCAATTCTGCAATTCCAACTCCGCTCTCGAAACCAATAACAACCCCAAGATTGACCTCGAAGTTCAACGACACCTTCTCCCAGATCAACTTGAACAACAATTTCCAATGGGCCGACGACGAATCGGACAAATTCTGGTTAGAGATACAGAACAGCATAGACGAAGACACAACGACAAAACAAGAAAGAAGAGTTTCCAGTCACCATTCGTCAGCGATTCTTGGTCCAACTAACTTGTCCAGTTCGCTCTCAACCCCTCAAATGGAAGGTTTAACCAGATCACCATTATCCAATGGAATAGGCAGTAGTTTCTCCTTATCCAGCTCCTTTTTCTCCAACCAACAAGATAATGCCAATACACAACAACAACCGCTGACCACCTGGAACAATAACCCTACAACTCCTGTTTTGCCTGATTTCAGAAGAAACACGGCTCCAATGCTACTGATGAATAAGAATAACAGTTCCAATGGCGCAAATTTCAATACACATAGACACACTATCCAACCATGGAGCACAGCGACTTCCTCCAATGATGCGCCATTTGGCGCCAAATTTCCTTTGGATGAGCAATTCCATTTCAATGATCTGAATTCCAGATACGGAGACCACACTCCACCGAGACCTGAACTATTTAACCCCTCCAGTGGGAGATTTGAACAATTAGACCCGAAGGATAATGGGTATTTACTCAAAACCCGTTCCAATTCTAATAATAATCATACAACTCAAACGCCCGGAAAGTTCTTGAAAAATACCAATTCGTTTTCACAATCAACCAATATGCCCATGACTCCCCCGAGATTAAAGGAGAGTTTTTGGAATAGCACTGAAAATGCCAGCCATATTCATCAATCGCACTCACATCCCCAATTAACCAATAACAATTTGAATTCAATTAATAACAATACTAACAATAATAACAATAATGTGCATGCTGGTTATAGTGAGAGGTCCAATTCAAATAGAAGTAGTATCTGGAATAACGAAACTGCCGCTGTTGAAAGACAAGATTCTTCCATTTGGTCTCCGTTCTCCAATACTTTATACAACAATGCGAACAATGCCAATGGAAATAACAATGCCACTTCAAGCTCGAGATTCTTTCCTACACCCAACGAATTGGAAGAATCTCCAAGTAATAACCTTACTTTTGATTCGTTCCAATTGGCCAATAATAACAGCACTCCATTACCATCTCACATCAGATTGAATCAGAATTTGGCCGGCATAGAAGGTCCAATTAGCTACATTTCACAGGAAAGCCTCAAGTTGAAAGAGGGTCCGAAGGAAGAGAAGGAGCCCAAATCGGAGGTAACGACAGTTAAATCTGTTCATCCAGACAAATTGATAGTGTCGACAAAACCTTCGTTCTTTGACGAATATGAAAGGAAACGGAGAGTATCTCTTTCGAACGAAGAGAAATTGAACTCGGAGATCTCGTTTCCTAGTCTCAAGGTTCCTCGTACTAGTTCAGAACACGATCAATTGTATGTGGAAACCCCGACATTGCGGAAATACAACAGTTATTATCCCGAAGGGTTTTCGTCTACATTCTACAAAAGAGGAATCAACAATTTCATGTTTGTGAGAGAGTTGCAGCCCAAATTGACCAACAAATTCAAGAACGACAGACAATATGTTGAGTTAAGAATCAACTTTCCCGATATTGACCGCATGGAGATAGAGGACGATGGAGAGGACGATAACGAGAGATATTATGAAGAAGGGGACGGATATTCCGAAGACGAATATTACAATGAATATGAGAACGACGGACATTACGAAGGTGAGGGAGACAATTATTCCCATGGATACAGAAGTGGGAGAAGAAAGTGCTATGTTGTCAATATTGACGTGAGAGAATTGGAGGGAAGAATCACCGGCCTCAAGATCTCCAAGAATGTGAACAGTTCCAAGAAGTTCAATAGTCATTACAATTCGGGATATAATGGCACAAGTGGGTATTTCCATGGGAATTCCAAATACATCAATCCGAAATACACAAGAAAATAAAGTTGCAGTATACAGAGAGCGAGCCAATACATGTTTAGCCAAGAAATAAGCCACTGTAGGAGTCAGCGTGTTGAACATCGACCGGCCCTACAGTCAACCCTGACTACGGCCTTGGCGTCGAGAGTCCCCTGCAAACCACAACAGGATGTAGCGGTTATGAGAAGACCCAATCCGGGGTCTTTTGACACAGTTTGATGTGGTGGGTCTAGCGATTACTGATTAGAAATGCCCTGTAGGGAGCACGGCACGAATAGCCCACGCTGATCCGTGGTGCAGATGGAGAGCATTTTGGATGGGGTTTGGGCGGAAACATCCAGAAAGAACGAGGCTAGAAATGTAGAGACAATGGCGAGAAGAATGAATAAATATAATTACGGTTGTCATTAGTGTTGGCCGGATTATTGGAGATGGCGGCTTGTTTCCGCCTGTGCTCACGTGAGTTTCTTGTTCTGGTACACGGCTTTCGAGATGGCATTTTCATGCGGCAACCCATCGCTGTAGACAGGCGAGACTCATGAAGTAATCGATTAGCCATTGGTTGCGCAGGTCAGCAATTCGAAGACATATATTAATGGCATTCCCGCGCTGTAGGGCCCTGTAGTTGTAATCTGTAGTGTTGTCCTCTCCCATGAACCAAACAGATAATGCCGAAACGATACACAATCTCTTGTTCTCGTCTCATATAAGAATACAGCAGAGTTACACGCAACTCGACGTGAAGAACCGTAACATCAATTACGTCGTGGATCACATAGAGAGCGACGATGGCTCCAAGATGGAGGGGTTTCTATTTCCCGAATACAATTTGGCCAAGACCGTTGTTGAGGACGATCTCAGCGAAACCAGCGATTTCGAGCCCTATTCGGATAATGATTACACGCCGGAGATGGAGACGGACCAACCGAACCCAATAGCTCCTGGCTTATTTCCCAGCATCGACTCGAGTCTGATTCTCCCAACGTCGCCGTTTTTGGCATGCGATCCGCAAATACGATTCTAATTGCATTATCATTTATTTCTGCTGATTGATTACTACCGGTTAGTTATTTTGTTTATTCAGGTTTGGGATGGTTATAGGTTATGGTATATATATGGAGATATGAGTTGTGTGTAGAGGGAGTGGAGTGGAGTGGAGCGGTGAGTGATGCGTAGTGAGTAGTGTGTAGTGAGTTGTATGGTGAGTTGTGTCTACTGAGTTGTATAGAGAGTTGTATAGTGAGTTGTGTGTTATAGTGTAATCTGTTTGTAGTGTGTTATAGCTACTGTGTTGCAGTGCGCATTACGATTTCGAGTGTGTTGAGTACAATTGTTGAGTGTAATTATAGATGGTGCATTCCAATATAATACATTCTACAACATGAAAATGACAAAATGGACATAACATCATAATTAATAAATTGAATATCTTCAATATCTTATATACGTCGTCCCCTTACCACCCTGTGTAATTTTCAGCACTCAAAATTATGGGTCCGATCCACGGAAAATTTGTACACTGTTAATTAACAGACAGTCGCAATAAAATAGACATCAGCTCCATAACGCGGAAATGAGTTCCATAATTAGAACCGGTATCAGAAGATACTCGCAACATGTTCCGAGTTCCCAAATGGCCAAGACCGCCAAGAGGGAGAACGGGGTCTGGAACGATTTCAGTCACAGATCTCCTTCATTGAAGTCACATCAAACGGTTCGTTCCACGTTTCTCGAGGGAATGCCACAAGATGGCCCAATTTCCAGAAAGACCCCCAAGAGAAAACTGGCCTATGAATCGCCAATGGGAATCGAAAACGCCTATTTCCACGCTTATAACTTGTTACAGAAACAAGCTGAAAAGTCAGTCAACGAGCTAATGAAGGTGGAAAACGAGCTTGCAATCGAACAGGACGCCGAAAAGAAAGCGCAATTGTACGAAGAGAAAATCAAATTGTCCGTGGAGGCCGAGAAATACAACCCCGAGGTGGTGTATAACGCCAAATTCACCTTGAATTCGGTCGATTACGAACAACCGGTCTATAGATATTACGCCGAGAAGACTTGGGACGATTACAAAGAAATGCTATTAATGCAAAGATTGGAAACCATGTCTGTTATCCCGGACACCATGCCAACTTTGGAGCCAAAGGCGTTGGTTGATGTCTCATTCCCTCATACTTCCCAAGAAACTTGGGTCGAACCAGGTGTCATATTACCATCTACTGTGACAGCCAAACCTCCAGCATTCAAGATTCTCGATTTCCATCCAAATGCCCAAGATAACTTGTACACCGTGTTGATTGTCAACCCAGACACCCCGGACTTGGCGCAAGATTCGTTCTCCACCACCTTACAATACGGCTTGGTCAACTTGCCAATCACCGCAAAGGAGCATTTTGTCAATGGTAAGTTCTTGGAATCGGGCGATTACATCTTGAAGGATTATGTGCCAGCTTGTCCGGAAAGAAACACCCAACCAAATAGATCGTGTATCTGGGTGTTCCGTCAAAACGGCGAGATTGCATTGAATAAAGACATTTCGAGAGAATTCTTCGACATCAGAGAATTCGCTGGTAATAACAATTTGACTGCCATTGGTGCTCATTTCTTCAGATCCATCTGGGACAGATCGGTTGAACAGATCAGAGAACAATATGGTTTGCCAGCAGGAAGAGTTTTCCACAAATTTAGAAGTGAGACTTTACCTGAACATGTGAAATAGATAAGAAAAATATGTATATAGTTGTGAGTGTTGTAGGATAAGAAATTATTTATTAAAAAGAAAAAAATAGGAATATTAATGTTCATATTAATATATTATAATAACACTAGTAGAATCAACACCCACCACACAACTAAACTCAAACTACACTCAAACTACACTCACAAGCTACAACTACATTCACCACCCACCACCAACTACACTCACTCACCTCAGCACCACCTCACTCACCCCAGCACCACCACACACACGCCACAGCAATTGCGTTATGAACCCTGCCCTTGATATCGCCACGACCTGCAAATTACTATCATGAACAATCACAGCAAGAAAGTTAATCAAAGAAGCCATCATTACTTATAGAGACTCTGATTTCTGGAACTAAAAGCAGGCCAGACTCATTCCGCTAATTTATTACAACGTGGAAGTTTTTTTGTTGGGAAATTCGAGTCAATGAAAGGATATGGCAACAGTAAGTAACCAATGTCACCACCAAAGAGCCACATATTAACCCTCAGGACATTGATAAAAGAAGAAAACAATTATTTGATTTAAATAGTCGTGCTTGGGATGGTGAGATCGGTGATGTGGGAAAATTGGACTCGTCGTTGAAGAAGAACACGGCGTTCATAAAGAAGGTGAGAACGTCCTTGAACGGTGAAAATACTGCTAATATCCTCAAGGACATAGCCAGTGTGTCATTGGAGAAATATCTTTCCGAGGTCATTGCTGCTATCACGGAGGGATTGTTGAAATGTGTGAAAAATGACGATATTGTCTCCGCAATGGAGGTGGTGAGTGCGTTACATCAGAGATTCGAGGCAAAATTCACTCCATTTCTCTTGGTCAACTTTCTTCATGGAATTGCCAATCCAAAGGGAAGAACCGAAAAAGACGACACCACCAGGGTCTCGAGACAGAAGGTATTGATCCGGTTAATTACCGAATTCTATCTAATTGGGATTTTCAGAACCATCCAGGATTGTGCCAAAGATGATTTACCTGAATTTTCCGCGAGAAGATATTCGAAGAACATCTCAGAACCGATAGTTCTCACCTCTTTAAGGGAAATCATGAATTATGATTTGAAATCCGGGGTTCTGATCCCGGTGGTTTCCACCTTTTTGAAGAGATTCAGTTATATCATCTGGGACAGCGACAACACAATTCTTAGCTCTGAATTCAGGGATCTTTTGAGACAGATGTTCACTTTGTATTCCGACGCTATTTTTGAGACAACCTCCGACTTGAACAAGACGTTACATAAGTTGAAAATAAAGAATAAGAAGGCTTCGGTCAGAACTGGAAGAATATTGGAAGACATTGCACAAGAACTTGATGAAACAGAGAAACAATTCGAAAAATTCAAGTCTTTTTCTGAATATTTATCGGAATTGTTAGGCGTACCTATGATAGATTTGACTGATACTCATGATAATACAGCTTCTGACTCAATTGTCACTGAAGTTGTCACCAACAAGAATAGCGAGGAAGACTTGGGTGTTTGGGAAAGTTTGGAAATGAAGCAATTTTATGAGAAATTACCAGAGTTGGATGTTTTAATACCGTCTGAAGCCTTAGATAACTCTATTTCGGGTGTCAATTCTGGTGAAGATACTCACAAGGGTGACCAGATGAGTGATTTTTTGGCTAAATTGGAATCATGTTCTGGTGCAAAGGATGTGGATGATTTAACTTACGAATATTGGACTTGTAATTTGAACAACAAGGCTTCCCATAGAAGATTATACAAGTT
The DNA here is from genome assembly GCA_030573195.1 of Nothofagozyma chilensis. Taxonomy (NCBI): domain Eukaryota; kingdom Fungi; phylum Ascomycota; class Pichiomycetes; order Serinales; family Cephaloascaceae; genus Nothofagozyma; species Nothofagozyma chilensis. The sequence goes on from JAJMCV010000043.1 coordinate 41,479, forward strand.
TTTCCTCGAAACCCCAGAGATCAACAAATTGAAATATTACACTAGATTCTTAGCCATAAATCAAAAGCCATTGAGTAAGTTGGTTGAAGAATTGGTGGATTATTTAGACAAAGGATTCAGATCTCAGATTTACCACAATAGATTGAGTTTCAAGAATATTACTTTCTTTTGTGAAGCGATCAAATTTAGATTGGTTCCTACCCATGTGATTTTCCATAAGATCAGAACTTTGATCATCAGCATTACTGCATCCAATAACATTGATATCTTGGGTGTTTTCTTTGAGTTGATAGGTAGATTCTTGCTTAATGATGCAGAATATAAAGAATTGATGGAAGAGATGTTGAGTCTCTTAAAGGCTAAGCGAAAGAACGACAAATTAACCTTAAATGACAAGATGGCTATCGATAATCTATTGCTTACAGTCAAACCTCCACAAACCAAAATAGTCAGAGCACCAAAGAGGTCTGCTTTATCAAATGAGCTGCAATTTTTAAGAATCTTGCTTCGAAAGGAATTAAATAGTAGCAATTGGGAGCAAATTTTGCTCTTGATCAAAAAGTTTGATTTTAACGATGAAGCAACCATGTCGAGTTTAAAGTCGGCATTCACCAAGCCTGAGAAGATCAATTACGAAAATATTATCTATTTAACCAAGATTTTGGCATTACTTAAGAAGAATAGATTTCTTATGATCTATACCATAGATACCATGGTTGAAAAGATCCAAAGAGGATTGGAGATCAATAATTACAGATTGAATAGATCAAGAATCGCCCATGTGAAGTATTTTGCTGAAATGTTTAATCATCGTATGGTTTCTCTTGGGTTCATTATCGACTTACTCTTCAAGATTCTCATGACAGGACATCCGAATAACAATCCTTCTCCTGGGGTGATTTCCGAGAATGATTTACCTGATGACTATTTCAGAATTCATTTGGTAACAACCTTGGTTCAATCTCTTGATAAGAAACAAGCTGGAGCTTCGCAAAAGAAGAAGTTAGAAGTTTTCTTCCATTATTTCGAATATTACTGTTTCTTGAAGGACCAACCAATTCCACGAGATACCGAATTCAAGCTCTATCACATGTTTGAACATTTTGATCCAAAGTACGAAAGAGTCAAGAGTCTCAGAGAAGCCATCGAGGTGGTACAAGCGATTGCTCAGAAAAGAAATGTGGCCACTGACGAGGACGATGATGACGACGATGACGATGACGATGATGAGTTAGACAAATTGGATGAGGATCAAATTAGAGAAGCGGGAGAGGTGGAACAAGAACAAGAGGAGGAGGATCCAGAAGCAAAAATCGCCAAGATATCGATGGATCAAGTGGAAGCTGAATATGAGAGAAGATTGAGAGACGAGGAAGAAAAGAAATACGAGGATGAATTAGAGCGTGAATTCCAAAAGATGGTTTTGGAATCTTTGGAATCGAGGAAATTGGATAAATCAACCAGATTGAACGCTCCTATTCCTTCCAAGAGTTTATTATTAACCAAACCGGCCAATGGCACATCAACATCTGCACCAATGCTGAAGGGAATCCCATTCACATTGGTTACAAAGAACGGGAAGAAGAACACTTCACATCAAGTGTCTTTGCCCTCTAACACCAAATTCGCCGCATCGATCTTGCAAGAGGAAGAGAGACAGAGATCCCAGAAGGAAAGAATCAAGAACATTGTGCTTCGTATGGAAGATTAGGAGAGTACAACTGTATATTAATTAATTGTATTATTACTCACTATTATACAACTTTGACCAAGACGATTGTAATATCATCTTCCTTGCCACCCAAGTATTTTTGGCCGGTCAAGGCGCTCAATTCTTGGCTGAACATGGATGGAAAGTTAGGGTCTTTGCTTACTGTGACAATGGATTTGACCAAATCCTTGGTTATGACGTCTAAAGATGGAACAGGGTCCTTTGCGAATTGGTCTCTCAAATAGAGTTGAATATCTTCATAATGAGCGTTATCTGTGACACCGTCTGTAGCAAATAGAATTAAATCGTTCTTCTGTAATTGGAACTCGTAAGAATCGGCTTCTTTAGGTTGACTCATGATGAACGAGGTTCCTTGTTTTCTGGCCTCGTTAAATATGGAAGCGGGTATTTTGGCCAATTGTTTAGGAGTGTTGAAATCGAGCGTTTGGATTTTTGACTCGTGAACCAAATTGAAATCTCTGAAGACGCCGACCCACGAATCGCCCAAATTGGCTACTTTCAAGAGTCCGGCACCATCAAAAACACCGATACAGGCGGTTGTACCGCCCACTTTGACGTCATCACTGGCCAAAACCTGCTGATAAGCGTAATGGAGCAATTCCTTGGGAGTTGCGTGTTTCAAGCTGATTTGCTTGTCTAAATAGCCCTTTGCTATGAATTGGCACAATTCTCTACTGATTGCGGAGGAATCGAAGCCTCGTTCGGCCCAACCGCCTACACCATCTGCCACACCACAAGCTACATTGGAGTCGTCTTTTTTAGCGACTAGAAAGTTGTCTTCTCCCGTGGGAGAGAGTAATGCTGTACTTTTTTTTCTTTTCAAGAAGATATTGGAGTCTTCTCTGTCCTTTGGCTGGAAAGCGACGGAGATCTGGTATTTGAACACGGCATCCACACTCGGTTGCGAGCCGGGGGAGGTGGAGAAGAGTCTTCTTCCGTACAGTTGTTTGGCTGGGAATCTCACTACTCTAGTTGCATCTGTTGGGTTAATAGATGGCGATGAGATGGAAACTCCTTCAATTACTCACTTCTCTTGACGACATTGGACACCAACATGATCAACAATATCACTAGCAAGTATCTCTTGAAATATAAATACACCTTGTATATGTAGCACAGTTTGCGATGGTTCGAGGGTTGTGTTCCGTTAGTGGGTCTTCGCTTAATGTGCGATACCGCCTATTGGCGCATATGATGGGTAGTGTGTGAATTAGAGTGAATAATGTGGGGGAGTGGAGTGAACTGTGTAGATGAAGGAGTAACGGATGAAGAAGTATTGGATGAAGAGTATTAGACTTTATTGTGTTGAAGTGGTTTATGTGATGAATTTTAAAAGATTTATTCTGAGAAATAATTGGAATGGTATAATTGGAGATGGTGTGGTTGGAGATGAATAGATGGAATAATGGCGTTTAGAAAAAACGAAAACAACTGAATTTTTCAATTATCCATTTAAATAACAAATCACTTTTATTGTTCATCATGCCTCTTGTTCTCTTGTCTCTTCTCTTGTCTCTTCGCCAGTTCTCTTCATCACGTGCCTCACAGCTACTCCTGCGTCCCCCAACCGACCGGATATCCAATAGAAACCGGTTTTTTGTTCTCAGTGAAAAATTATATGGAGCTATAACGATCTAGACCACCAAACAACAAATATCAATTAGCCAAAATGTCTACCGTAAATGTAAGTGACATGCGGGTAATTGACCCCTTTTCTCACTAACATCGCAGGTTCTCAGATACTCCGCCTTAGGGTTAGGTGTTTTCTACGGTGCTTATCACAACTTCTCATTGAAGTCCGCCGCTGGCGAAAAGGTCAAGGCCGATGCTTACAACAAACAAGCCAAGTTGATCGAAGAGGCCAAGCAAGAATATGCCAAACTCAACGCTAAGCCAGTCTCCACCTCCACCGAAACCAAGGAAATCAACTTCGACGACAAAAACTTAGATTTTGGTGCTCTTTTAGTCTCCTTAGTCGAAAAGATCTAAGATCATCCCCATATTTATAATTAGATGTTAATGTATAGGATATGTACCACGGTGTAATTACATTGCAATTTTATTTATTCTAATCAAAACCCGAATTCACCCAATTTGGCTTCCAAATCGCCGATTTGTTTTTCTATCTCGTTCAAATTCTCGTTCAAGCTGCCTATTTCATCAAATTTCCTTTGATTTTTGGCTTCTTCTATCATTGCAACAACCAAAAACTTTTGTTCGTTCATAACCATCAATTGTTCTCGTAGCATCTTGATGTCTCGTTTAAGCAACTTGGACAGATCGGGTTGTTCTATTTTGTCATTCATGTCATTAACCCCATTGTTCATGTTATTCGTGATCGTGATATTACTGCTTGTTTCGCTCTCCAGAGGAGTATTGGATGCATTTTTGCTCAATCCCTTCAAATACCCATTATTCGAATTGATGTAATTGATGGTGTAATTGTATATGTTGTTCTTCAATTGGATCTCGTTAGAGGTCTCGGCATTGTAACCATTCAAGTTTTTGACCAGATCCTGTAACAATTTGAAATTGTTAATTAGCTTTGGAACATTGTTACTTAGACCATGTTCCGATTTCTTCAAGATCTCGATGATTCTGATCAAATTTGTGATTGAATTGAAATTCTCAATCAATTGATTATTCTGTAATTGGAAGTTCTTCTTGTAAAAAAGCTTATCCTTGCAATTTGTGCAAAGTCTTAGTTTATAATAATCGTTAATGGGAGAATTTCTAAACGAATCGAGCGAATTGGTCACCATTGTGGAATAATTGAGATTGTTCAATTTATCTATCAATAATATGATTGGGATCTCAATGGAACAAGAGTTCATGACATCATTCGTATCTTGGCAAACGGATTTTCCGCATAATTTACAGTGATGTTGTTTATTGAGGAAATTGAACTTCTTGAAACAAATGTAACAATTGGGAGAATATTCCCAAGTGACAACCTTTTGGGAAATCAGCGTCATCAAGTTATAATTGAGTAATCTCTGGGTCAAATCCTTTTCAAAGAGCATATTGACCGATCGTATGAATTTCTTTTCCAATTTATTCAAATTGAGACTCAAATCATCTATTATCGGTTGTCTTTTCTCTCTGAATTGGGCCGTTAAGTCCATCATTTGGTTGGAATCGTTTCTATTCGGTTTATCCAAAAAACAAGTCTCGCAACATCTGAACCAATTCCCATTGATATCATAATCCGCGTCAAACGAAAGCTTGGTCTTATAATATGTGTGTTCGTTACAATAGAGTTTACCGCATCTTCTGCAATTAATGGACCCGTTCTTGATGCTCAACGGTTTATGACAATTTTCCATGAAACAATAATCATTTCCATATCCTTTGCTTTTCTGCCAATGAGTCTTGATGATCGAAGGGGGCGTCGAAGTGTTGGAATTTGTATCGAAAAGATCCAAATTGATCAATTTCTTCTGCAATTCGTTCACTTGTTTCGTGTTGACTTTCTTCTTGAACCAACTGGTTAGATCATTGGATTCGAGACTGGTCTCTATCTCCGTTATCGTGTTCAAATCGTTGTGAATATCGTCTATATGTTGATTCAATTGAGATAATGAGATCATGGATTCATTGCAGATGGGACATTCTATGAGCTCGGGCGGTGGCGTCTGAGGATTTGACTCGTGCGATGGTTCTGTCGGAACTCCAAACACCCTCTTTGAAGTCATTTCATAGTTTCCATCAACAATTGGTGGCGGTGGTGGTGGTCGGTTACACGAGTTTTAAGGGTCGACTTATTTTCTGAGATAACTGCGCAATTACCAATGTTATGATGGGTTTTGTTTTTTGTTTCCGTATTAGGAAATCAAGAGTGTTGCAAGTTGCAAGAAGAAGCTATCATTTAATATAGTAGAAGCTATCATTTAATATTTATTAGTTTACATCTTTCAGGATATATCAAGATGCTTAATTGACTTAAATTGAAATTCGCATTCTAGTTCAAGACAATAGAACGTGTATAAGCACACTCTAATCCTGTTATACACACTCTAATTCTGATATATCTTCCAAACAGTTAAAGCTCCCAAACACCTCTGTAAGAAATGTGGGGTTTCAATTGTGCCATTGCCACTAGATAATGAAACTACTTTCCCAATTCTCCTGTAGTCTCTATTAGCAAACAGCCGATGGGAGGTTTCTTGTATTTCTTTGTCAACGAATTCTTCAATAAAGATCTCTTCTACCAGTTGTTATAATTTACATCAATTGGTAAATTATATCAATTATCTACTCCCATTCATCCTTCTGAGTTCAGGAAACCTAATTCTCAGCCTTTCGTTGTAATACGGTAATAAAATCGATTGCGTGAAATCATCATTTGATTTCAATAAACTGCAATCCATGCTATCTTTACCATCTTAAAGTGTCACGAATAACGATCATAATGGATGAACCATCTCTCGAGCTCGATTCGACATATCAGCTGGGTTTATCAGCTTTAAACCGGAAAACCGGATTTCTTAGCATTCCACTAGAGATCCAATATAAGAATTCTCCCGAAATTGCAAATTTATTGCACTCGAACGATGAGTTAATGCAATCGACGTTGCTATCGTACTACAACAAACACCAAGAGTTGATCTTTCATATCACTCTCTTCCTCATACTTCAACCAACTTCTTTAATAAACTTCTTCACACTCTTCGCTAAACCAATTGGCATTTTTTTGTACAAGATGGTAGCTTACAGATATATTCACTCTGATAAACTCATTTTATAAACGATGTCTTGTGATAAGATCACTTCCAGAATAGTCATCAACAACCAGTTCGAAGGCTCTGAATTGGAGTAAATTAACAAATTCTCAGCTTTAACACAAATATCATGATCAGGAAGAACCATTTCTACTATCTTCAAGGATGGAAACTCACATATCAATAATCCTTCCAGAACATGTCCATTCAATCGAAATAAATAGAGAGCTTTCAAATTAACGCACATATCGCTAAAAGTTTTAAAACGCGTTTTAATTACCAATGGAAGTTCTCTTCCCCTTTTAGGGTCGTATCCACTCTCCCGTATACAAATAACTTCCCTGATTTTAATTTCCTCCATTGATTTTGAGATGGCGATAAGGAGATATACGGGAGTGAAGGTCAATTGGATGTTTTTTATACCAAATCTATCTGGCGACTTCATTACTTCAATTAATTGTGGGTGGGTGACAAAGTGAGATAATCTGGATAGGTTTGTGACTCGCTTCATGGAAAGAAAGAATCCTGTCTTCCTACTTCAATGGAGCTATATAATATTCTTCAAAGCCGGGCTAATGATTCGATTACGATTAGATTCTTGACCTCATTTCTTGTAGGATGAGATAGGATATTATATAATATTCTAATGGAAATGGATTCGGCATTTTGTTGATATATAGATGAATTGGACTAGAAAGGGGCATTTTATATTTTATACGGATTGAAGAGTAGTAGAACATATTCCAGCCATTGGCAATCAATTCCGTGAGTTACTGGAAAAACATTTTCTATTACATATCAATCAAAAGATCTGGCTAATTAATCATTTATCATGATATCCTTCAACAACGCAATTTATAACCAATGCCTTCTTTCTAATATCATATTTCGAAATATCCATTATATTCCTAATACGGAAGTCACGATTATTATTTCAAGCTTTGAGTTCGCTCTCCCTATTAATACCCCCAACTATAATAATACTTTTAAATTGCATAATGATATTTCTTAAGTTTTACCCTTGCTATTGCATACTCGAGTTCGTCAAATGTTTATCCCACTATCTAAGCCCACTATTTGACAGCGAGTCATCCAGCCAAAAGGTTGCCTTTCTCGGAGAAGTATTATTTTCTTTATAGACAAGATGAACATGCAGACAAAGTATTAAACAATGAGAAAGAGAATCAGCGGTATGTGTTCATTCTTAGGTACTCCGAACCATAATTTGTATTAGTGAAGTTACATCTCATTGTTCGATTATGCATTCTTTGGGCACAAGATAATCAGGTACAAGTATTGGCGGAAGTTGATCGGTGCTAAAGTGACAGGAAAAGTGAAATATCTGTTGGGTTATTTTTAATTCCCGATCGAGTTACTTTGGTCTCGGTCAACTGCGTATCCACGTTAGGTTCGTATCCTTCACGGCGAAAGGTGAGATATTGGTAAATCTGCGCTTTACCTGCATGTTCTCTTGACGCTAAACTATTTGTATGCAATTGAGGGAAACCATACGGGTGTTCGCATAAACTATATCTATCTCTACGAGTCAAATTAGCTACACGTCAGCGTTTGTTAAAGTAATTTTAGAAACAGAATAGTCCCAAATGGTAAGCACGCCAGAAGCACTCTCTGTCTTGGTTTCCGGCGATGTTGGTCTATAGAATAGTGAACCTTTTAAACTAGCATGCTACTGATCGACTTCCCTGTGTTATTGGATGCACGAACCGCAGACTCTAACATGGAACACGGAAATAGGTTTAATCAGATCAAGATTCATACATTATTTTGACAGAAGTTTTGGCTGAACGGAGACTTTGCGCATTTATTTCGTCGATCTTGCAGTAACTGAGTAGTGGGAGGTATAACGCGCAAATCAACAATCCCACAAACAAAGTCTGCCTGGACCTTCTACAGGAAATCTCTCGTCATTGGATAGTTTCTCGACTATTCTTGCCTCTTTTACAGACTCCAATGCTCTGATACATAATGCATATGAGGCTTTTTGGCAAAAGCTTGAAAATGCACGGCATCGTTAAGAGATTAGACATTCGAATCAACAGGCAGATAAGAACCTTTTTATGTCATAAGTAGCCAAGATGTCCACTCATATTGCAGCTGGTTGATAATTGGGCTCGTTCTATTTCGATCAATAATACGTAACTTAAATGAACTCCACAAACGCCTATAATTGCGGGAATGGCTCTTTCGTTGTGTCTCCTGGTGAAATCGATTCTATCACCTTGAACTCGCTTTACGAGTGCGGTATGCAATATCAGTTCTTGAAAGATAAAACCTCTGGTTCAAGTAAAGTTGGGTATAACAAAAGATTCTTATTCGTATACTTGATTGTGATAATTTCTTCATTGTGTGGTCTCCAGCCTATGTGATATCACTTGGCTCAACATTTTACCTAGAGAGTATTACCTTATTCTTAACATAGAAATTAAGCTTTGGTTTGAAGATTTAACGAGGTTGTGTTGTCTATTTTTGTAGCGTATAAGGTCCCAAGTTTAGTATTTACTTTGGGGCTATAACTAAATGAAATTAAGATTCACTATCTAGAGTAAGTAAAACATATAAGTCCAGTAGTTTGGACACGGTGCGCTGTTTTCTCCTTGTGAGCCTTTTTGTATCTACAAGATTCAAGATTCTGGTCAGAGAGGGATACATCCAATCCCAATTCTAACGCAATTTCTACCTGGCTTATTTATACTGCATGCATCAAAAACAAAGGGAGCAGATGGTTGATCTATGTTGCATTTTCTGCGGAGCAACAGCGGTCCGATAAAAGAGCACAAGAAGACAATATCGGCCTTTTCAGTGCCCGTTTATTGACCAGTTTCACGCAAGATAATTGCTTATACCATTGTATATATTGCAAATAACTGATTGAACTGTATTATGCGATATTTTCGTATTGCTACACAGCTCGGGTGCTCCCTACCTAAAACATGCATGTCATATCTTGGCAGACCAATGTATCAGTATTGTCTGCTCGGTTTTGCAGAGCTTCGCAGCAACTTCAGACTAGTGGAGTTACTCTTGCGCGGTCTACATGACGCAAGACCCATTACAGTCACACAACGAGTTCCTTGCAACTTTATCCCTTGATCTCGGTCTTTAGAAACTCAAACCCTTCATAACTATTTAGACGACGAAGACAATAGAAGCACTACAAGAAATGATAATTCCAGAGAAAAGACTTATAATGTCATCAATGGACTGCAATTCGCCAACAAACTTAGTTATTCAGCAAACAAGCATTCCTTTATATATAAGTAGGACTATTCCGGACACTCAACAACTGCATCTATAAACCCCTGACACGGATATAGAAGGCTGCATATATATATATAGTTATATGTTGGTAATATGTGGTATTATTGGGTGGTAAGTTAGTAACCAACCAACCAACTACATGATAGACGCAGAGATAGTAATGCAATAGACAACAGAAATTGTAAAGAGCTTTTCAAAGGTGCTTTGAACAAATGAATATCAGGCAACATTCAATATTCTCTTTTTCCATTATAAGCTCATTTGATTTCAATAATCCAATACTAATCCAGAAAGGGGGAGTTAAGCTTGCTGATAAGGCTTTTGTTTCCAGGATAGATGGATGAAGCTGACAATGGGTTTACATGTTTTGGACACATTATGCTTCTTTATTTTTTGGTGAAACTGGAATATTGCTATATATAAAGAATCTATTGAAATACGAGTTTTTGTTTCTTTCTGTCGTTCAAGGGGAACGTATATACTACGGCTATTGGGAACGGCTATTTGCCTCATTTTTCGTTTATTCCTGTTGGTTTGTCTTCAATTCAGTATGCATATGGCTACAATGTCCAACTTCAAGATGGATGAATATGATTCTAGTTGGCAATTAGTGGACTCATTGATAAGAGAGTGCCTTACCAAAACGGTTGGCATGGTTTATAGAGTGAATTTACGCTATACGCCGAACTTCCATCCCATTTTTGTAGCTATAAATAGGGCCACTGCCCAGTAAAAAACGTCTCTATGATTTCATGATAAACATTATCATAAAATTGGTTCACTAAAAAATGAGTTAATTAACAATAGAAAGTTACTCTTATCTTAATTGACAATCATACCTTCATTATTGAGTTCAATGGAGCCTATGTTGAGTCAACCAGTCAGCATCAATACTGATTGGTACTATGCTGGTGAGAACAAATTACATGGTGATTTCTCCAGCGATTTTGATACCATCTTATCGATTTATAATGAAACTGGAGTCAAATACTTTATTGACCCTACCAATGAAATTGCACTCAAATTATTGAGGGTCTGACGTGAGTAATTCAGCCTCCATTCACAAGCGTGATAGTATCCATGATAACCATGGATAGGATTCAAACTCAAATCGCCCAGAAGGGTCATGGAGGTCTCAGTGGTACCCTGCATACTCCTGCTGTAAAACAAGGATATGGGGGGATACGAATACGGAAGTAACTATCAATATAGAAATAGGACATTAACAAGTCTACATATGTACAATTCCATACAGCTCAGCACATCTAGAAGCTAAAGGACCGATATACCGGCCACGTTCTGCCGAGGAACGAAACACAAGACTATGTCGGAGTGAAAATATCAGATGGCCGACCCACAACTTGAGGAACAATGTTGTATTCATTCCAGATATCTTCATTATGTCTATCGTTTGCACCGTCTTGTGAATGTATTATGACTGGGATCAATCAGGGGCGGTTGTTGTTGGTTCCATTAAGACTGGCGAGTTCAATCTAACACTTCCATTCACCACCAAAGTCTCTAATGCAATGTTGGGATTCTCCGATTCCACCACTGCTTCAAAGTCTCTTGGTTCGGTTTTTGTCTTCCAACAGATAATTGATAGCTCTAGGAAGTATCAACTTGATTTGCAGTATATTCGGTACCCTGGGTACCCTTGCCAGCGTTTGAGAGTTATGGAAGATCTAAAATCAATGCAATCTAAAGCATGTATCTCTGGATATTTATAGGTTTATTTTCTTTATTTGAGATCTTCTTCTTGCTTGAGTCTGTCTGTTTTTCCAAATTGTGTGTTATCTGTGATCATACAAAACAGTTACACCAAGAACAGTAAAGCACAGTCCACACCAGCAGTGGGGCCCACTGAGCATTAAATATTCTATTACATATTAATCAAACGATCTGGCTATTCAATCATTTATTCTGATATCCTTCAATTTAATTTATTATAGTATATTAATTTATTATAATATATTAATTTATTATAATATATCAAACTAACATCAACTCTCTAATGTGATGTTTTCTATTTTTTCTTATTTTCCTAATACGGAAGTCAAGTTTATTATGTCATCAAAGTGACAAATTATTGATGTTAACAAAGAAAGAACTACTATATCACCCAACAAATATATTATCCAATAATCGGATTCACATTGGAAATAATTAATATAAACCAAAATCTCGAGTTGAAAAGATATATCGAATAAAAATAACCGATCGCCATAATAGAATTTTCCGTAATATCGTATAACATGGATCCAGCGGCAACATTAGAACAATATATCCATGATCTCTCGAATCTTCCGGAGGAGATCAGATTCTATTATAGTGAGCTAAATTCGAAAGATAGTCAATTTTACGAATTAAGGAAGAAATGTAATTCGAAGGACCAATTCCTTTACAAGAACCACAGAGAATCGTCTAAAGAAGCCAATATCGTGGACAAGATCAGTCATGACATGCAACAAGCCGAGCTTCTTCAGCAAGAGAAGTGTATTTTGGCCAATACGTCGCTTTTTTTGGTCAGCAAGTATTTGAACAACTTGACGAAAGACATCGAATTGTTAGAAAATGAAGGATTATTGACCCCGTTGGAGTCTGCACAATCGGAAACGCCTCCATCGCAATCAAATGGAGACATCAGACGGAAGAGAAAGAAGTTGATTCCTATGAGTAACACATCCTCCAATTTCAACACATCCAATAATAATAGTAGCACGTCGTTGAACATGTTATCGAGACCAATGAAGAAACAAAAGATGGAAGATTTCGATGATGAGATCCCGGATTCGAATATCCATGTCAATTTGACAATCAACTTGAAACAGGAGGAGGACGATGTGTATTGTTTCTGTCAACAGGGCTCTTTTGGGGAGATGATTGCCTGTGATAACGAGAATTGTAAATATGAATGGTTTCATTATGATTGTGTTGGGTTACATGAACCGCCTCAAGGTAGTTGGTATTGTCCCGATTGTGTGATGAAATTCAAGAGAAAGAAGGTGTCAGTGTGATAGAGAATGGTGGAGAACGAGAAAGGCAGAGAACGAGAATGGTCGAGAACCCGAATGGTGGAGAACTAGAAAGGTGGTGGTTATGAAAATGGTGGTGAACGCTATAACGAGTTGACGAGAAGGTCTAAATACACCAGATTGGTTAAATATGAGAAACTAAGAGAATCGGAGAAGAAACAAAACTCTCCTGCTTACCGGAACATTATAATTGAAATCAATAGAACGAAATACATGATATCGTTTATTTTATGTAATTTATTAACGTTTAGTACCTCATATCGAAAGATGTCTCTGGCAACGCGGACCGACTCGCATGCTGCAAATGAAATATTTCAACGTACAGATCAAAGAACTTGGACAAATCATTTAAACATCCTCGCAAATGGATTTAAATAAACTCTCCCACGACGATTTGGAGGATTATTCCACCAATATTTTGTTGGATAGACCGGTTCAATGGAAATCCTCCGTCAAATTGCAGATACTTCGGAGAACAATCGACTTTGATGAGGAGTTCATTAGAGATTTCATGAACAGACAGTCGAATCCCGACTCAATTGTGAACATTTTAATTGAATTGGATGATTCGGGGTTGGTTATTTCCACCGTTAATAAAGATAATCTCACATTATTCTTCAAGGTGATTAAGAAGAATCTTGCAGTCGGTAGATCGGTCCAGAGTAATCTCAAGAGTTTATATGCTTTACAAAATAAATATGTATATTTCATTGAATGGCTTTCCTTGATATTGCCATTGATCAATGATGACTGTTCCACGATTATTCTAGTGATCATAGCCAGAAACCTCAATTTAGATAAAGCCAAAACCATGGAACAGCTCGCAATGCAACTTGACATTCTCTTGGATTCATTGGCGTCGGATTTGTTGCAATATGTTGATTTGATCTGCTTATTATTCCCCGTTCTACCCGATTTTACTATTGAATATCTCAAAAATGACATCTTTCTTACCCATTTGAAGAGTAATTTGAACAAATTGAGTAATCGTGAAATCACCCAAGTGTTGAAATTATTCAATATCGCCCTCATTAACGAAGACTCCAAATTGTTCATAAACACGAATTTCAAGGATTATTTGGTGTTTGGGTCAACCGAGTCCCATGATGATATCCGAGTTTATTGTTCTATCATATTGATTAGATTATCGGATTTGAATCGAGAGTTGAATTGCAATAACCTCGTTGAATATGTGATTGAGCAATATTCCACTGGTTCCCACATCGAATTGACCGAATCCATATCTTATATTTCATTGATGGATCCTTTCAAGACGTTGTTGAGGACGAATACGGAGTTCCTTCTCAAGTTGATGGAAATTGTGGACGAAGACAAATTCGGAGTCTCCACCATTTTAGCTAATTTGGCATTAAGACCAATCAAAGACTCGAAAAATATTCTAAGTAAAAAGTATTCTCAAGATACCATTGATGAGATTGAAGAATACAATGAATTTCTAGCACAACATGACTTGATAGATCAGGTTCTAAAGGAATTTGACGAATATTCGAGATTAGTGAAAGTCAATTATTGCATGTTATTCTATTCAATGAGCGCTGATACTCGTTTGGCTCGCAGGTTGACTGAAAATGGTGCAGTTCTTCTGTTATTAAAGTATCTCGTTCTGTACAGTGATTACGGAGATGGTAAAACTAGTCCCTTGGAATCAGACAATGAAATCTTGGTTAATTCTAGATTGAATATTGTGAGATGTTTGACCCGTCTCTTGATCGCGTCGAATCCCACCACTCTTTTCAAGGACGAACAGGAGATGAATTGTAAGGTCATGTTGCCTTTTATATACGAATTGTTCGAATTGAACCAATATCAATTGGACATTTTTGAGTCCTTAATGGCCTTCACGAATTTGGCTTCTTTGGAAGATGAACAGGTCAATAAGAACATCATCCTGTTCATGTATAGAGAAAAGAGCATGTTGATGGACGATTTTGTGATTTCGTCTAACGAGAAGATCCAACTCGCTTCGTTACAATTGATATCCAATCTCATTGCCAATCCGCTGTGTCTCGCCAAGTTCTTCAGCGATGAAGATGCCAATTCCGCAAAGAGATTAGAATTGTTGGTGGAATTGGTGAATTCCGAGTCGGCTGAAATCAGTTTGACTGTGATGGGTATCTTGGCCAATGCGTCAGATTACGAGTTGGTTTCTATGATCTTGTCGACCAACACGAAGTTGAATGGTTATATGATTGATGTGTTAGAGGATCATAGTGATGATGTGGAGATAATAGAGAGGGCCATCTATGTGTTGGGAAATGTTTTGGCGGTGTTAAGGGGAGAAGATTATGCATTTTACAGGGAGCTGAAATTGAAAGAGAACATCATTAGATTGATCCGATTGCATTCCAAGAATAATAATTTGGTGAGCGGGCTTCTTTCGCTTGCGAAGAAGATTGAGTAGATGAGATCGAATGGATGATGATCTGTTATCGTTCGTAGACGTAAATGACCGATCCAGGCTGTACTGAGCCTGATGTACACTGCAATGTTCGTTTCGGTATTCGCAGGGCTGAGTGTATGATGTGAAACGGTTGAAAAGTTTATTATATATTTTGCAGAATATAACGAATATACAATTGCAGTTGAATATCATATAATCAATGAGTGACCAAGAAGAGCCGATTTCGTTGACGGAGATGGCCGACGATATTTCCTCGATCCAGGCCATAAAAGATGATGAAGGTGTTTTTGCAGAAGATGAAGATGTTCTTGTAAATGACGAATTGATTGATGATCCAAAAAGTAACGAGCCTTCATTCGCAGAGGAACACTCCGTCTTGGACCAATATCTCGTGGCTTGTCAAGGTGGAAATTTGCTTGTGATTAAGGACTTCATCGAGAACGGACTTGTGGAGATCAACGACACCAAGGACGATAAGATCACGGGATTGCATTGGGCTGCTATCAATAATCGTCTCTCGATTGTCAAATATCTCGTTGATCAGGGCGCTATTGTGGATGTCAAGGGGGGCGATTTGGATGCTACGCCGTTGCATTGGGCTTGTAGATACGGATTGGTTTATGTTGTGGATTATTTGCTCAAAAAGGGAGCAAATCCCAATATCACGGATAACCAGGGATTCAACGGGTTGCATTTGGCGGTTCATTCCTCAAATATCATGTTGGTGGTGTATATCATCGTCAACACCAAAATATACATCGATGAGCCAGATCCCAGTAACAGAACTGCTTTGCATTGGGCAGCCTATCAGGGAGATTCTCTCTCTGTCCACACGTTATTGCGGTTTGGGGCTGATATTTCCAAGAAGGATAACGAGGGCTTTCTTCCGTTGCATTGGTCGTTGATCAGAGGTACTAAGTCCATTATCAAGGAACTCTTGGAACATGGCTCCAGTGTTTTCGAAAAAAATAACCTGGATAAGGACAGTTTCCAGGTCTCCATAGACATGAGTTGTAACGATACATTATTGCAATGTTTGAAGGAAATTGGTAAATCGTCCGATGGTTTCACCATCCCCAGAAAAATCTCTGACTTCCACGCAAAACTAATGACCTTCTTCTTGCCGTATATTGCATTGCCATTGATCTTGGCTTCATTCACATTAAAGTTGGGAAATCCTCTCTTCAACGCCGTTTTGGCTGTTGTCATATTCTATGTCCAATACGTCTTCTTGTCCAAGGTGTTATTACCTATATATGTGTTGGAACAAACATCCTCGCCCATGATAAAATCGCCATATTATGCTGGAATCTTCAGTGCAACCACCTTCTGGGTGGTTCTTGTGTGGTTATTCCGAATCTTCCCCAGTCTTTTGTTCCACAATCCAATACCGAATTTCTTGTTCTTTGTGTGTGCATTCATTGTGGTGAGCACCTTCTTCAAGGCCCTCATAATTAACCCAGGTTATGTTCCATTACCCGTGGAAAACTCTTCCATTGCAAAACAAATAGATGATTTGATGACAATTGGAAAATACGACGCAAATCATTTCGATATCAACACCTTTGTCAGAAAGCCTCTCAGATCCAGATATTCCAACGCATCCAAGCGTTTAGTGGCGCGTTTTGATCATTATTGTCCTTGGGTTTATAATGAGATCGGTGTTAGAAACCATAAATTATTCCTCACATTTGTTTATGCGTTGGAGTTGGCCATCATTGCCTTCATATATTTGTCTGTTGAGTATTTCGATTATGTTGAAGATTCAAGTGACGACTTAACTTGCTCCTTATTGAACGAAGAATTGTGTGCTGGTTATACATACGAAAGATTTCATTTTGGTCTTTTATGTTGGAGTACCTTCCAATTGGTTTGGGTGACCAGTTTGATTTTTGTGCAAACTTTCCAAATTTTGAAAGGTGTTACTACTTGGGAGTTCTCCACCAGAAAGAACAACCATAAACATTCGGGGGGACAATCCTTCTCAAGTGTGCCTTCAGATTTGCTTGCAGATGATTCCGATTCAACGTCAAACGGACCAGGCTCATCTGGCGATCATGCTGGACATGGCCATTCTCATGGTCGTAAAAAAAATATGTTTGGTTCCCTTTCCGCATTATTGGGATTCGACCAATTTGCTTCTATTGCTAGACTGACTATGAGCAGGAAAAGAGAGAGAAATCCAACCGATTTCGGCATCAGACAAAATTGGTTGGATTTCTGGTTTCTTGGTGATTTGAAATTTAGAAATCTTTTCTTTTTGCCAATTGAAGGTGAGAATAATTTGAATGGAAATGTGGTGGATTATTATAAATTATTTGAATATCCTAAACAAAGTGCAGAGATGGTAGTTTAATAGAATAGAATGCATTATGAATCGTAGAGATTTAATTAATTGAATGAATTTTCCTACAATATTTTAAAAAATCATTTATCGTTAATTATTGCATTCCACTCTTTTAAGATGTTACAAGAGAATATTTCTATTAACCAGTCCATCTTTAAATTATCTTTACCACTCTTTCAAGATGTTACAAAACAATTATTAATCATTCCATCTTTAAATTATCTTTACCCACTCTTTCAAGATGTTTTTCCAATAAAAGAAAATTTCTACTATTAGCCTTGTATCCAATGGTGATAATGTCCCCCACAATAGGAATAAGACCCAAAAGAAAATCTATGGCAATATTGAAAATGAACATGGCTTGAATGTCCCAAGGAAGTCCATTCTCCACACCCAAAGAAACCTTGTAAATAACCAAAGAATAATATATACTGATGAAACTGCCAACAACCGGAATCAAATTGAAGATATTCGAATATCCAACTCTGAGTCCGAATAAAGTGAACCACATATCCATTCGATAAGCCTTTTTTCTGACTTTATCTAAGATGGACTCATCATTAGAAGAGATACCGATGGGAACGGGTCTTTTCACCTTCTGTTGAATTGGCTTCTTTCCCGGGATGGGGGATTCAACCTCATAGGAGACATAATAAGGATCTTCCACAGCAAACCTGGTGAATTGGTTATCTTTGAGAAACTAAGGGATTAATAGGAGGTTCCGATGAATTTCCGATGAATTTATAAAAACATACCCTATTAGCTACAAATTTCACAATTAAAGAAGTCATATTTAATGATGAAGAGCACCAGAGAGGACCACTTGCTAATATTTTTTGTTTCCTCAAGAAAGAGCAATAGTTATTTCGATTGTTCATCGTTATGACCCAGTTCCATGCAATGCAGCAGCAAATTGCATCTCAGCTTCCCTATCGGGACAATCAAGCCGCAGTCAAACTAATAATTATTGGGTCTTCACATGCCAATGGAAATGTTCTACGAATTAGAGGACATAAAGAACTAAGAGAAGATCGTGGGATTGTGGGAGGATGATGTACAATCTCAGGAAATCTATGGGACGAGTGATTTTTGGAGATAACCAAAATTTGAATCAATACACCGAAGAGCAACTCAACTCCCATATGGAACAGAACACAATTGAGATGTCTTCATCCGACTCATTTCATTCAACGGAGCCAGAATATGGTGCAGAGTTGGGCCAAATCGAGTTGATTCGTCGTAATATCCACAAAAATGAGCTTCACCAGGCCAAAACTCGACAATTCGACGAGTTGATCGAGAAGAATAGTCAATTTGAGAGAGCATGCCGTTCCAAACGACAAAAGTCCGCATTTATTAACAACAAAATCATCAATCTCATGAACATCACATCCAGTCCCAAACAGAAATTGGATGATGTCAAGACGATATATCGGACATGGACGACGGAAACACCGATATCTCAAGAGATGGTTGTTCCATCCAATCCCGTCGACAGATTGATGGGGGACTTGACACATGAAGATAAACTCATTGTTTTCGAACGCTTACAGGCCGATCTCCAACAACAACCCAATAACGAGCAGCTGGAGCTTTCTGCCTCCGAGAAACTCAAGACCATGATCATATTGTTGGTTCATATCATCTTCCTCTCGATGGGAATTCTATTGCCTGTTTTAAACATCATATACTCGAAATTCATCAATAACGAGTTCCTTGTGTTCAATTACAACAACTTGAATCGGGTGTTGGAATTGGTGATAAGGGCACTTGACAAGCTCAAGTCGAAGTTACAGGCATATCAACAGAAACGAGTGGAATCACACGAGACGAGCGAAGAGGAGATGCCGTCAAACGCAACCGATTTGGCCGGAATAACCCTAACTTACATTGCAAGTAGATACACAGGGACATTGTTTCAGGGCTCAAAAGACAATCAGGGCTCATTCGTACAAACGATCGAAAACTTCATTAATAGCTTGTCATAGAAAAATTACTTTACTCAAACGAAGAGATGCATTCTTTTACACGAAAATTTACACTACACTCAAATAAGGAGATACATTCTATTACATGTAAACCTGGTCGACATAAACACAGTTAATTTGAATAAGCACTTAATCAATACTACGTATTGATCAGTAACTTGTCAGACAGCCACTTACGCCCACCCAAGCTCATCACTGCCGAAACAGCACACAAGAAAGGGTCAAGATCATCGCTCCTTTCTAGTAAAACCGAAGTTGAACAAATAAAAGGCAAAAAATAGATGACTAGACCGCTAAGGATCATAGACCAAGCTAAAGGTTTCTCACTCTAGGGCATAAGGGTATCTTACTCATCAACCAAGTTGGATTCAGTGGCTCTTTTGAAGAGTCAAAGAGGGACGTGACCTATAGAAATGATCCTATGAAGTACGTCGACAAAGAAAAAGAAGGAAAACATTAAGAGGAGGAGGAATCAGGCTCCTTTTATAGTAAAATGGAGGTTGGGAGCATTGCAGCCGAGTTGGTTAATGCACATCTTTTTCAAAAAATAAAAAATAATTTTTCATAAAAGCAGTCACAACACATCCGGATCGGGATTTCATGTGATATTCGTTATTTGCCCGGCCGATATTGTCAGAGGGACAATTTTCACTATTGGCGATTTATATCTGTGTTCCTAGAGTGTGTGCTGTATAGTGTAATTAAGACCATATCAAAAATAGCAAAAATGTCTAACGTTTCAAAGTATGTAAGAATAGAGAGGAAGCTATTTATTTTTGTGGGAGGGACAAGTTCAGGGGATGAGATGAGCCAAATACGAAGTGTTTCAACAATTAGATGTGAATGTGTAACCCACAACTGGAAATCATGAGCAAATAGATGTAAACCCGTAAAAAATGGAATCAAATATGACACACAACTATGGTCCTGAATCATAAATAGCAGAAACACAAAATGGCCTTTTACTAACTTTTCAGCGACTTCATCTGGGAATTAACCAAGAAACAATCCTCTTTCTTAGTCAAGAGATCTGGTTTAACTTTATCTCGTGATCCTTTAAACATCACCGGTAACAACACCAAGGCTTCCTCCGGTTTAGCTAACGACAAGGCCTTAGCCGTCACCTACGTCAACGGTAAGGTTGTCTTAGCCGCTAAGGTTGCTAAGAACGCTAACAAGCCAGCCAAGTCTATTGCCACCACCTCTTTCAACGCTTACAAGTCTGCCCCAAGAGTCGCTTTAGCTGTCTCCAACGCTGCCAAGGGTTACAGAGATGACAAGAGATTCATTGCCGTCAAGAGAGCCTCTCAATACACCAGAGCCAAGGTTGCCAAGAAGCAATACACTGAAAAGTCCAGAAACTAAGCGTTGTATATTTGATATATAATAATATTGTACGATAATTTTTGTAGAGAGGTAGTTTATGTGGTTTGTATAAGTGTCACAAATCAATGACAATCGAAATGCCATTTAGTTCCTCATTAGGAAGTCAGGAGAACAAAAATGGAATAACCGTTAACAATAAGAATCCAAGAACAATGAAAGCCAGGAACAATAGCAGAACAATGGCCATAAGAATCCCCCCTATGATCTCATCCGATCGACATACTGGGGGGAATTGCAGTCAGGGCGACTGCTGGGTATTTCGATGCCACAACTCCCATCTGAAACGGTGTTTTAATATTCTCTGCTAGTCCACCAAGAACATGCGTCTGCTTATACGGAGTCCTTTCCACTAGAACGGTATCGCATGTTCCAGGCCAGATGGGTCCGCAGAATTGGGACAGATAAGGGCTTATTTCGAACAATAACATGGGCTATTCATGTGATCCATATTTAGATCCGTACATTGTATCTACGGTTGTGAGTATCCCTTGGCTGTCAGAATAGAGTATGGAACAGCGTGTTCGAACAAAACGGGAACAGAGGGGCATGTCACCGCCCATGCAAACGCCTCCCAACTGGCCAATTGTGTTTATTTCGAGCGATCGGTTTATCTGACTTGCCCATTTATTAACGGACCATCCGTAGACTTATATAATGAAACTACCGTTCCAATTGGAGCACTCTGTATAATACTGAAAAAGTACTCATGCAGAACCACGCAGCGTCGCCATGCCAACGCGCGGAACAATTGAATTTGCCACGACGACCAACCGACCGTCATCCGTTTTTCATTTAAAATAAAAATTTCCACTTTTCTCCTGCGGAAAACACACCCAACACCACCAACAGTATCTGTTTATAGGCGAAAAACGGCCTTATCAAAGAAACACAAAATTGATAAAGCGAATATATTCTGGCAGGAACTGAATATTGTATTTCATTTATTGTTTTAAACGGCTTTAATTGATATTTCTGACGCCTTTATTGGTTTGCTCAGAGAGTTGATAGTGTGAAAATTTGCCCCCTAAGCGCGTCTTCTGATTGGCCGAGTATAACTGCATTGCTGTGAGTTGCACTTGTGTATCTGGTTGTCGCACCGTATTTCCCTTTTCTGCCAAAGAGGTTTTATTAGGTAACTGGTTGGCACACCTCCCGTGGTTTCGCACGACATTTATTTTTCATCTACAACAACATGGCATTGTCATCGCAAGCTATTAGCCACACCAATTCCGTTGGAAACGCTTCTGTTAATTCGTCCTTGATCAAGAATAGTCCGAGAAGAAGAAACATCAAACGTTTATCGAATTTTGACACCAATCCGACTGTTAAGAGACAATGTGTCAATGTTTTGTCGTCGAAGTCGTATTATTCTTCTTCTGACGAGGAGGCAAACGATTCAAATGATGAACAATTGTGCTACAAGGCTGATCAAGCCCGGGCCAAGAGAAGAGCTTCTTCAAGAGTGTCGTTTTGCTTGAATTCCGAGCTTTCCAAGGCTGTTTCAAAGTACAGTGACGAAAGCGACGATGAAACTGATTGCAATAACAGAACAATGATGAATAGGAATAAGTTCTTCAAATCATCCTTCTCCCCAAACTCGAGCGCTTGCGTCTTTTCTGACGATAACGAAGTGATTCAAGAATTGGACCCTCACAACGACAAGGAGGAAATGAATCCAAAGGCTAGAAAGTCTATTGTAGACTCTGACCAGGGTGCCAGATCGCGTTGTTTGGATTATTTAGTTACCGCAATCGATGAGGCTTGGGCTAGATATTGTGATGCCACTTCCTATGCTGAGGACGAAGTTTATGGATATTCCAAGGCTCAGT
Source organism: Nothofagozyma chilensis (assembly GCA_030573195.1). Lineage (NCBI taxonomy): Eukaryota > Fungi > Ascomycota > Pichiomycetes > Serinales > Cephaloascaceae > Nothofagozyma > Nothofagozyma chilensis. The sequence goes on from JAJMCV010000043.1 coordinate 64,218, forward strand.
CGCAATCTCAATCTTGTTACCTTAAACCTAGATTGAGTTTGGCTTCGAGTTCTGGAGGTTATCCAACAACCCCGGTTTCAGTGTACAGCGAAGATGACGATTACAGGTCTGATATCCCCAACACGACTGATATTACAGATTATGAAGACAGTGATTTTGATCACTCAGCTAATAAAATTAGCCAAGAACCATCCAGTGTCAAGTTGCAAGAATTAAAAGACCGTTTGATCAAGGCCAAGTACTATTTGCAGGACTTTGTCGACTCGGACGAGGCTGATGATTGCAACTTATTCTGGAAACGTTGGGACTTAATCAAATACTCTACAATTGAATTAGTTGAAGATGATGATGAAGATGAGATAGTGGAGAACACTATTGAAGAGTTAGAACAAGGCCGTTATTACGGTCTTTAAGAAGAATATATTTTACACACAGATGAATAAATTGAAAGGAAGAGATTATGGAAAGAAAATGAAACAACATGTTACGAAGTTTTTATATTTTATATTATATTATTGTCTCGGTTAGTTATGGTGGTTGCTTTATTAGTTTTGCTTTGTTGTTTTAGAGTATGGAGGACCGAAGTCTTCTTTAAGTATATGAGATATCTTATATATTACAATGTATAATAGTGGTTAGGACGAGATGTAGTGAGGATGCGATGTATTCTGAAAATTACACTGAAAGTAAAATCCAGCGTATATTTGAGTCTTCATGTATAATGTGTTGCAATATGTCTTGATAAATAGTGTAGAGCGATAAATTGACCTCTATAGAGTGAAAGCCCCAAGTAACAATCAGAATGGCACCAATGTGAGTATGAATATATAAAAACTCGTAGAAAATATTAACCTCAGAACTTCGTTTATACGGATATCGAACCGATCGGTAATACCCATTAGAATCTTCATTAATAGAAGGGCTCTAGCAAGGGCCATGGTCGAAGAGAGTGAGTAATGTTTGTGATTTTGGAGGGAGTTTGAATTTATTAACAGACCAGATGTTTTATTTGAGGCTCCTGTTCCGTCCAATGCTGCTAATCATAAATCATTATTAAGATTGAAGAAAGCCTCGAGAATCAGATTATCGAATCGAGATATCAAGAGTCTAATTGACTCCTTGAGGGAAGATTTGATAAAGATCTTGTTGGATATACCTATCGATGATTTGGTTGCAAGATCTATCAGTTCCAACCAAGAATTCACCCAACAACAGCGTAAAAAGATTATACTTTTAATAGAATGTGACGGCTGGAAATGCCATCTACTTATAAATCCGCAATTCATCGAGAGTTTGAGATCAATCATTAATGGTGAAGAAGCGACCATAACCAATAAATTTGGGTCAAATGTTCAATTATTGGTGAAAACCTCAACAATGTACGGTGTCAAAGAAGAAGACAAAAACGAACCAAATATATTGATTGAGGATGAAGACGAGGGATTGTTTGTTGTGGAGGAAACGGGTCAATCTGGGGTTTTAGCTGAATCTGAGGTGGCGGCTGAATTTGAGAATGAGTCGAAGAAAGAAGGAATGAAGAATAAATACAAGAGTATGCTGCTTTATGGAAAAGGATTTGATTTATATGTTTTATCAAGACCCAGAATATGAGATTTTAATTGATACCAGATACAGAACTACAGGATCCAACTCAACTCTCTTCGAGCCTACAACGATCAAGAGGAAGCAATCTGATCAAGTCTTTTATCAAGAGGAAGCAATATCAATCTATTTATCAATTAGAGCTATTTTATGAATTTTCTCAATCTTTTGGTATTATATTATTATTATATGACATCATAATGGAATACACACGACTCTCGAAACATGTGTCGAGATTGTCTTGCTGTTAACTACTCCATAGATAAGAATGGATAAATAAATTAGAGTCAATTATTAAGATCATCAACTAAAGAGTCCCAAAATGTACTCTGCTCGTTTATTATATTCTCTTTTATGTGTTTTGGCTGTGTTTGGCGTCGTTTCTGCCAGCAGTGAAAAATTACAGATCGGTAAGTAATGGGCCCCAAATGCGATGTTGAGGGGATATTAACCCAATTAGGTGTTCTTACAAAGGTTCCTGAATCCCAATGTAAGCGTAAAACCGTCAATGGGGACAAGATCAGTGTCCATTACGAAGGTCTGTTGGATGACGGAACTGTGTTCGATTCCTCCTTCAAAAGAGGTCAACCAATTGATTTCACTCTTGGTGCTGGTCAAGTTATCAAGGGTTGGGACCAAGGTTTGACCAGAATGTGTATTGGTGAAAAGCGTAAATTGACAATTCCTTCTGATTTGGCTTATGGTGACAGAGGCGCCGGTAATGTCGTTCCTCCAAAGGCCACTTTGACATTTATTGCCGAATTAGTTGCCATTCAAGGATATACTCCAGAGGTTGAAGAGGTTGAAGAGGTTGAAAATGACGAATTTTGATGTATTTATGGCAAAATAATTGCTATGTTGAGTAATGAATTGTAGTTTAATGTATTTTAGTGATTCCCTGTTCTAGCAACAATGAATAAACTACTATTAAACATCATGACGATGTACATCACAACAATGTTTCAAATAAAGACGTAGAACATACAGATAATTATCTCCAATTTTAGGAGGCCCGCAACTAATAAAACAGACTCGTTCACAATAAGGACATTGAACTCCCTCGTTCGTGATATAGGTTAACTTCCTCAAATTGGAATAAACAGTAGTCCCTGATTTGTTGGAAAAGAAAACGGGACACCATCATTTCTTATACGGTGATATCGATTTATTCTTCGCTGTAAAAGCTCACCTCCTCACAGAATGGACAGAGAAATTGTATTTTAGCCTTGTAGTTGAAATTAGTATCAACATTAACTCCGTTGTACAACGCTACCTCGTCCTGAATTACCTCCGCTCTGGTTGCACGTCTCGATAAGTTAGGGATTGCCCCATAATTGCACAACTGAGATTCAATAGGAAATAAACCACCTGGATTCCGATTTGGGAAGATGAAATATCCAATTTCTTAGTTTTTGTTGGGGTTAAACTCAGTAGTTAACATACCATCCTCAAGGTTTCTGTATATCACATTATTGGCAGATTATGCAATTGTATTACTTGACGCCTTTGAAGTAATAAGTCAATTCTTGGTGGAATTACCAATGATTCAGCGGCTCTATAACGGTATACATAAAATTGGTTATCAACATCTCCATTCCAATCTGTGACCATATACGGAGAGTCAAGATCAGCTCCACTGATCCTAAACTGTTCGCGGTCGTGGTTTCTTTCCGTTGTGAATGATTTTTCTGAGATTTTTGGATTTGGAGATGAATTAACAATGTTCGAACTATATGAATGAGGATATTGGACAATGCCTGGCGATTGTTTTGAAGGTTTAAATCGCTTCTCATCATTGTCTTCATCCAGACAACGTGGAAAAGCAGCATTTTCAATCAGATTGCCAGAAGATATGGTACGGGCCTCTGAACTCCAATTTCTTATTGATATATGTAATTGCTCTTTCTCATCTGTTTCGCATTTTATCTTTGGATGATCTTTTGACACCACAACCTTCTTGGTGTTAATTTTGGTAGAAATTTTCAAGGACTATAAATAGGGTTTCAATTTAATCACTTTCACAATTAGAGCCATTTCATCTTCATCTGGTAATATTAGACATCAGTAAAAATAATTATCCGGCCCAGTAGATTACCAACTTGCTGTGTTCCTATAAAATTTCATCATCTCATTTCAGATAAATTACTCCAATATGTTGAATTTGAAAGTTATAACTGTATTCTCACCATATTAATTGTCCCACAGTCAAATATATAATCTCTGATACAGCTAATCTCGACAAAACACTATAAGATCACCATGTCTCCGGTCATCCCAATGGAAATGACTATTATATAGTCTATTACACATCTCGTAAGGCGAATCCTCAAGATATTGAGAAACTATTTCTGCTAATGGCTCAAACACCACAAGATGTGATGGCCAAAAACGATTATAACTTGTAGAATCAATATCAATCAATGGTGGGAAATTTTCATTCAAGAACCGAAATGGATCTTCAAAAAGCAAATCAGATTCATCCTTGTATTGCTTGATATCAACGATGTTATTGAGATGCAAAGGAGGCTCACAAGTAATGAACCAACTCTGATTGAGATCAGGACGGTGCAAATGACTCTGCCATGGCGTCGAATGACAAGGTGTGAGGAAACCAAATGATGTCACCGCGCGGTCATCATGAAGATATTCAATGATATCAATGACTCCCCTTTCATTCATTTGGGTTAAGAAGTAGGATATCGTCACATTGATCAAAATCATGGCGCCAATGATCATTCTGACGGTGTTGAAATTCAATGACTTGAAGTATTTTGTAAATGTTATTGCAGAAAACAATATGAATAAAGGTTGTAATGGATATAAAAACCTTATTTCTTTATGTTGGATCAAGGACAAGATAATAACATTAAAAATCACACACATGCTGAGTTGTTTCTTCCAATTTCTATAAATATATAGACTAGTCAAAGGGATATTTGTCAATAAAATCAAAGGTAAACCTTGGAAAATGTAGAAATGCCATGGATTTGAGCCATAAAAGATCGATAAAGACTTGACAATATTGAATTCGTAAAAATTGTACCATGGTAACACGAATTTGCCATAAAAATAATAATCAATAGCAATATTGACGACGAGAAGAAGAACCAATTCGTTGAATATTATCCAAATAATCCGTATATTGACATGAAATGGATATTTTGTCAATAATCCAACCCCCAAAAACCCCCAAATCAAGCCATTACTGGGACGTATTATACAAGAAAGACCGCCAAAAACACAACTTTTCAAGAGGGAGGATATCAATTCTGAATTATCATTCGAATTCCAAGGCCAATGATACAATGCCACCGTAATTAGAACCATTTCAAAGGAATTACTGAAACTTCTCGTGATGATGAACCAATTGAACCCATTGATTAGACTCAATCCAAGACCAATTCTGGCACTTAATTCATCTTTGGTGATTTTGGCAATGAATTTGTAGAGATAGAATTCGCCTATAGTGGCAATGATTGCTCCTATGATTTTGGGAGAATACAACACTATGAAATATTCCATTTGATCTCTATTTTGAGAATCCAAAAACTCACAATATCTCACACATTTCGCCAACCAATAGCCAATCGAATAGATCAAAGGTAACAAAGACGACCTCAAACCCTCCGTCCATTCCCAGGTCAAATAACCGTAACCAAAAACAAAATTATGGGCCGGTTCTATGGATTGATAGAACTCGTCTGGTTGGAAGAACGTCTTGATGGTCACGGCATTAAACAACCGAAGACAGAAGATGTACGTAATTAGGCGAAAAGCAGACCATTGCTGCAAACTAATGTCATGTTGTCTTTGATTAACCCTCATCGATGCGTATTAAGTTTTCTGCGAGAAGTGTGGTGTCATAGAAAGTTGAAATATTTCAGCGTGTAACACATCAAGTGCATGTGGACAGAAGTAATCCAACACACAAGAAACAACCAATCAACATGAATAAACGATTTGTCAAGCCCTTGAAGGAATTCTTGGAATCTGGATGTGAGTTCAGAATCATCTATCACACTAAAATCTCCACACCGTTGATAACCGAGTCGATCAAACGAGTATGTGTTCTAGATTCGTCGTTCAATCCTCCACATTTGGGCCATTTGTCGCTAGCCTTGAAATCATTGATATTCAATTATGAGGATTCGGGAACAAATATCTCAATCCCCGTTGTTGCCACCACCCGGGTGTTGATCTTGCTCTTACTGGTCAAAAACGCTGATAAACATGTCCCACAACCGGCTTCCTTCGAGGATAGAATAGAAATGATGGCTCAATTCGCCGATTCTATTTCCCACAAATACAATATTAAGACGGTAATTGGCTTGACAAACCACGCCAAGTTCGTCGATAAGGCCCGTGCCATAGAAAATGTGCTCTCAAAGGGGCCAAATTCCCTTCGTTTCACCTTCCCCATCGGTTTTGATACCTTGATTCGTATCTTCAACCCCAAATATTACGTTCCATTTGCTCTAGAACACGCCTTGGACAAATTCATGGAAAAAAACGATTTGTTCTGTCTAACCAGAGACGATGGGACCCATTCATCACAAGATCAATTCGATTACTTAGCCGCCATTCAACAGGGCTTGAAGACAGACATTCCCAAAGAATGGGCAAAGAACATTTTTCTTGTTAAAGGCGATGATTCCACATTATTGATAAGCTCATCGTCAATAAGAAAAAATGTGGCCAATGGAATCGCCGTCGACACCATCATTCCCGAAACAAGCCGTTTCTTACAGGAACATAGGAACATCTACAATTTATGATTATACCATTGTCATTGAATAGCTAATAGATTTTATTTCACATAAATGAAACCACAATTGCAGACAACACTACCATGATCCTTCCCAACCAGGGAGTCAATTGAACACCTGAACTAGTCAATACATTTTTTATACTCAAGCCTTGTTTGAAGGATCCATAATCTGTTGAACCTTCATAATAATCGGTAGTACTCTCTCCAGAAGCGTCAATGGTGTTGACAATTTTCTCATTATCCGAGTTGGTGCATTCAATCCTTCCTCCTCTGATGACACTACTGATTTCGCTTCTGGTCCACTTGGAACAATCAAAGATCTTGGCTGTTGATTGAACAATGGCGCTTCCCTTAACCAACTTCAATTTCAGGAGCGAGGCATCTTTTATATTTCCAACGAACTCAATAGCTCCTCCGATAATAGCAAGTTTTGGGAAGAAGTTGATCTTATCAACCATGGAATTATTGACAACCTTCAAACCACCGCCAATTTCTGTCATACTAGGGAATTCCACTTGATCTAATCGTTCATTTTCCGAAATGCTTAAGGTTCCTCCAACACTTCTTAACTTGGGCAACTTCAACGACGAGAAATAATTACTGATGAAACTAACTGATGACTCGATGAGCTCAAGACTTCCCAAATCAATGGATGCGACATCATGTAGAGTCATATTATTGACTGATCTCAACAAAGGAAGTTCAACAATGACATCTCTAGCATTGGCCGATATAAGTAATCGCCCACTGATCTTCTTGACACTCGAGCTTATTTGTTCAAGAAATCTGTTGTTATTAATATTCAAAGTATCCAAATTGTCCACAGCGAAGCCAGAAAATCCCGTCAATGATGTATCTGAGATAGTGATACTGCGAATGTTGCTAATACCTTGATTGAAGCGGACTGTGCTCAATATTGGAAGAACTCTCCAGTCGATGGTGTCAACTGATTGTAAAATTGGGAAGGAAACTAAGGTCAAGGACGTCAACTCATTCAACAGGAACAGCTTTCCGATCATATTCAAATGGGGAGCTTCTATTCTGACCAAATTTGGAGCTCCCGAGACTTGGAGATTTCCTCCTATAGCCTTGATTTTCCCAAAATCCATAAAGGGCTCGTTATACTTGCGAACAATCACATCACCGACAATTCTCTCGCAATCATGAAGTTGAATCAAATCGGCAGACAGCTCTATGATGTTGACATCATTGGAACACTTCTCCAGAACAGCGGGCTCCACCCTAGCTTCAGGTCTGGGAGTTTCTGTTTCAAGACTACCATCTGATGACACAATATCAGCAATATATGTATAACTGTCGGAGATGATACTAGAAGTAGATTGCTCGTCATTCACAACTGCTTTCTCACTTTTATCAACTTCATTTTCGACTAGATTTGGTTAAGGTAATTCTCCAAGAAATAATATGATTGATAATTACCATTATAGTTGCTGTAAACATCTCCAGAAATACGGAGTTCTTCACTGATGTCTTCAACTACATTGCCCATCACCGTAGGGATTAGGGCGAGTGTAATCCAGATTATGCACTCTTTCATCTTTATAGAGTTATTGTGTTTGATATATCTGAATATTCTCTTTGAAGTAAATACATTATGAGGTGATTTGACTGAGAATATTCCCATAGTTGCAGAATCCAACACAAAAAGACTCAGATAAATAACACAAATACAAGGTACAAACTACGATTTACTGATTGGATTGAGATAACAAGAGACATAATTTTATTATCGTGAGATCACCCATCATAATCCCAGTCCATAATATTCTTTTAAATGAGTAATATGCGACCAGATCTCTTCAGTAATGGCTTCACATAAGCCAGGCTGTTGTCTCTCAAACTCGGTGATAATCTCTTGTAACTTAAATACCGCGTTCTTAGTCTCTGATGTTTTAGCTCTCTTGGATAGTCTTCCTAGACAATATATCATCACATCATTCAAATAGCTTAATTGAGCTTTATTGGCTCGTTTATCATCCAAACGATCAATCTTCTCTAATATCTTTTTATGACCACGATTTTCAAGACATTCAGCAGAAGGAATTTCTGGAGAGGTGTTGTTAGTCTCAGTTGATCCCGAATTGGATATTTTACCACCCAAGTTATCTAGAAGGGACAAGCTAGGATACTCCTTCATAATATCACCAGAACCCTCATAGTGTCGAGCTGGAAGAGCTGGACACAAATCTAAGCCAGTTTTGATATTACTCCCATAATTAGATTCCATCCACTGAATATCATCATCACCATAGCAAAATTCAAACTCTGTAGTTGTATTGAAATCCCACTCGATAAGCTGATTCAGGTGGGCAATAGTTTTTTGACAATTCTCCAAAGGAATCCTTGGCTTTCTCTTAGAATTATGTTGCGATAGCCATACATTCTTCTTCTTGATAAGTTCTCCAATATTGGGTGATCTTCTCAAGCCCTTGATGAATCTATGCTGCAATAATTCTGAAGCAGAAGGTCTCTCGACTGGAACCTTGTTGAGACAGGTCCCAACAAATTGCTTGATATTCTCACTATAGGTAGATCCCTCCAATACAGGAGCTGGATTCTTCGGAATTTGAAATAACACCTTCATAGGATCATGTTCTGAGAGCGGTGGCGAACCTCTCACAAGCTCTATAACCGTAATTCCCAAAGACCAGATATCTGCCTTCTCATTATAACCGCCTCGTCTGCTGATGACTTCTGGGGCCATCCAAAATGGCGTGCCAACAAAAGTATTTCTTTTCATCAAGGTCATAGAGATCTGACCACTCACTCCGAAATCAGCTAATTTGACCTTACCATCTTCAGTTAGTAAGATATTAGCACACTTTATGTCTCTATGTACCTTTTTCTCAGCATGTAAATATTCCAAACCTTTTAAAACATCTCTGATGATGAAAGATACAATGTCTTCATCTAGCATCTTGTAACACTTGATAAGTTCAGCACATGAACCTCCACCACAATACTCCATGACAATCCACATAGACATTCCATTGATGATCGTTTCGAAATAGGAAGTAATTGAAGGAGACCTCAAAGCGGATAAGAAGTGAATTTCTTGGATAACGGTTTTCATATCATCTTCATTTTCCTCTAAATTAACCACCTTGATAGCAACAGTCCTTTTCTTCGATATATCTATGCTTGATAATTGTTAGTATCTAAAGCACAATGAAATAAATAATGCAAACATACGCTTTGTATACATCACCAAAAGTTCCTCTTCCTATGAACTCTTCAATTTTGTAGGTATCAAATGGAACTTTCTCCATAATTTTTCACTGCAAACTTATAAGCTAGGAGGCAAGCCCAATAAAGCAAATATGGATGTAATCGAGTAATATTTCTCACTAGAAGAACCAGGTAATAGAGACAAATTGCTCTCTATGAAATGATAGTCTTTGTAAACAAGTATCAGAATCAAGAAAGAAGAAGCTCAGAGACACAAACTCTCACAAAATGTTAAACAGAGTATGGCCAATTCAACCACTTTTGGCAAAAATATTAATCATTATTATCGTAATAATCTGTCTATTGCACATGTTTCCATCTCTTCTCTTACTATCTCTTCTTCTTAAAAGTGTCAAGTAGTCTTTTACCACTGCTGGTAGAAGTTGAAGCGTTAGTAACAACAGTTTCTGATTTAACTATATTTGATATTGCGCTAACTGCACTCGGTTTTGTTGGTATGCTGGTAGGATTATCTGTGATACCATGTAACTTCTCTAATTTGGACTTCCAGAACACTTCAGCCCTATCGGATATATCCATGCCCTTATTAACCTTAGTTCCCACTTTTGCCCCGTTTAAAATCAATAACTCAGATAAGACAAAGAGACTTGAATTTTCCCATGGTTTTCTCAATGAATACTCATAGAGACTTGCTCTCGAAGTAGAGCCGTTTTGCAGAAGCAAGATGGTCATATTGACATCACCACCACATGCTATATCCTTTAGCACGTCAGTTATATTTTGCTTTTTGGCCGCTTTTAGAAGCTCTTCACTTGGCTTCTCTAATCGTAATGCATATTTCTTTCTATCATACTTGTTCTTAATAAAAAGTAATCTTTCAGCATCAGAAGCATTCTCCTTTATTCTCTCCAAGGGAGGCAAATTCGCTTCCAAATACTCCTTTGTCTTTCTGTTGTTGATGAAATATAACAAATATTCTGTCTCATCCACGAAATTATCCAATCTTAGCGATTTGATCTTGGATATATGAGATCCAAGATTACGATGACAAGATGAACATTTCACACAGAAAACGACCAAGAAATTAATGGATATCCAATCTACCGATTCCATTGACCCACATTCAGCACATACGTAATTGCTTTTGTCAACAGATTGCACGATTTGCAAATAGTCCTTCTCCTTCGAAGACAGAGAACTTGACCCCTCAAAGGATAAAGTGCTGGCTCCTGGAAGAGATATCCTACTTTCAGCACCATTTTTGGCGGATTTTGCTAAATCTTTTGATCCTGGAAGGGCAGAAGAATCAATAACATCGGCAACATTGATGTTTTGTCCAGCTGAATACAAGGCCTTGATCCAATCATCTCTCTCTGCTTCATGAATGGCTTGGAATACATGTTTACTTCCTGTAGCTGTGTAGATTTCAAAACAATATTTCCTTTTATCCTGTATCACAGGCTTAATACTGCATAGAGCAATATTAATTGGCGTATCTACCTGAGACTGACCTTTACGCCAATCAGAGTATTCAGTTAGAACACCTCCATTCAAAACCACCCAATGTTTATGCCATCCCTGTTTTCCTTGGCCACCCAAAACATAGAGAATACCTTCTTTGACGTCAGAGGGAGATTTAGTATTCATTTCAATGCTTTCTAGAAGTTTCTTGGGATCAGAAACGCTTCTAGTACCCGAGAAGCAACGATCACGTATAATTTGGGAGAGTTCATCTTGATTGGCAGATGTATCGATCTCTTTCCTGAAGGCTCTCTTTTGAAAGGCCAATCTCTCCATTTCGTCAACTTGTCTATAGAAATAGCTGAAATCCATTCTTGGACTTTCACTTTGAACATATTTCACTATATTAGACAATAACGTCTTGGTGTACGGATTGTTGACCACATTGAAGAGATAATCCAAATAATCAAATTTAGTCAATTCGAATGCCTTTTTCTTGTTCAATAATTTGAGATCCTTATCTTTTGTAGCCGTCAAATACTTGTTCAACCAGGAGTAATAATCCTTGGATTCGTTCTCGAATTGCTTCTTTTGCAAGGCTAGATTGTTATTATGTTTGACAAGATCATTTAGAAGCCCGAACGAGAAGACTTCGTGAATGACGGTGCGTAATTTTCTCTCGAGATCATCAAAGATCTTATTGACATGGTCCAAAAATACTTCATCTAATTTGTATTCTGCCAGTCGTAATGAATTACGATATAGATATCTGGTTCCGATCTTGAGATTAAGAATCCCATCGAAATGCTTATTGAAGTTCTTTCTATTCTCAGCGAACCCTAACAACACCTTATCTAGATTCTTACAATCATTTGCTAATTCCGCGAGAGTATGTTTGAAAATAGGCAATTTTTTCTCGTATTCTTCCACTGTGGATCTGAACAAAGGTCCGTCTTCGATGGAGAAATCAAACGCCCCTCCGGTCGATTGTCGCGTGGAATTTGTGATGTTTGTCTTCGAGGATCTGAGACTATGGACTGGAACCGGCGGTAAAGGCTTGATAAGGGCATCATAATCGATCCAAACCGAGAATTTGATGAGAAGGGTGATGTCTTCATATTGATCTGTTCCCCAGATTGTGATGGTTAATCTCTTATTATTGAACAATTCCTTGGCGAATTCGTCCCTGATGGTCAAAAAGGAGTTCTCATCAGATTTGAGATCCCCGGCCTCAATCTCGCTGTAATTCTTGATATCATAATCCTCCAGCAACATCTTGTCGCGGATTTCGGCCAAATCGCTCTCCGTGGTCTTGAAAACGATGACATTGGTGAAGGGAAACCGGCCGTCTAGCCGTTTCTTTAGAATGAGCTTCATTTTATTCGAATCGTTGGGGAACTTCAACAAAAGCGGCGTGTTGACCACCTCTTTGGCATCATTATTGTCGATATAGGTCGCCAATAGCTTTGTTGGCTCGTTGATGGAGGTGAATCTTCGTAAACTACGGCCGGGAATGATCTCGTATTTAGTATTATCATTCAGTAATTCCAAACATTTGAGCGAAAAGGGTGAGTTGTCGTCTTGATAATAAGGGAATGACGAAGAAAACAAGCTCATGGCGGAACGGGACTCAATTGACCACTAAATTAATTGGATCGGTGCGAACTCCTGTCAAATGTAATGATTTGATGTTTAAAACGACACAGGGCTGAAGCGACAGACAACAAGATGTTATTATGGTGGAAACCCTAGTTACATGGTTCATCCGCCGTCTATGCAGGTTGGGATGACGACACTGTAGAGCGGGAGACAGGAGGAATAGACGAATGGCGGGGGAATGTCAGGAGAGTTTTGGGAGCAGAACGCGTTAACGCGATTAAGGAGGTCTTTTGGTGGGAATGGGTTTCATTTGGTGGTGTTTTCTTTATTTTTGGTTGTTGTTGCTGGTCTGGCGTGGTTCGTCAATGACGATTGATGTAGCAAGCTGAAGCATTAGTGACGAAGAAAACTGCAGTGAAAAATTTCAATATCTGAGTGCAGACGAACACATCAAAGGTTGAGCAACAGGACGGTAAATGCTGTGATATATGTCTTTTCGAGGTCTTTCGCATAATAGAACCATTTTAAGACCATCATATATTCGTTTTTTTGCACTCAATATCGTCAGAATTCGCCGTTTCACCACCATGACCAGAAGACAAATCGATTTGAACATCCAATTAACGGAGACAGAAGCCAAGATCAAGACGCTTTTGGTCGATTATTGCGCCTTATACAACAAAACACTTCCGCAGGATAAACAATTGGAATTGAGAATCACCGGCGGTTGGGTCAGAGACAAGTTATTGGGCGATCAGAGTCATGATCTTGATATTGCCATTAATCATCTTTCAGGCGAGGAATTTGCTTCAAATTTGAACGATTTCATAATCTCGAATGCCCAATATGGAATAGCGCCGCAATCTGTCCACAAAATCGAAAAAAATCCCGAGAAATCGAAACATTTGGAGACTTGTACCACCAAATTGTACGGTTTAGATATCGATTTTGTCAACTTAAGAAGCGAGGAATACACTACTGAAACCAGGATTCCCATCATCAGATACGGAACGCCACAAGAAGACGCCTTGAGAAGAGATGCCACCTTGAACGCTTTGTTCTACAACTTACAGAAGTCCCAAGTGGAAGATTTCACCAATCATGGTATTGACGACTTACAGAACGGAATCTTAAGAACACCATTGGAGCCGGTGCAGACGTTTTTGGACGATCCGTTGAGAGTTCTCAGATTAATCAGATTTGCCAGCCGTTTCAATTTCATCGTGGAACCAAACACCTTAGATGCCATGAGCAGTCCCGGGTTGAAGGACGCTTTGATCAATAAAATCAGTAGAGAGAGAATTGGGATCGAATTGGAGAAGACGTTATTGGGGCCCAATCCCAATTATGGGTTGAAATTGATCAATCACACCAAAACATTCAACACTATCTTCAATCTCGGACCAAATGACATTGTTGGCTTGAATCGCAACAGAATCGATGAATTGTACGCGTATCAAGTCGAATGCGAGAAATATTCGCATTATTCCACGTATTTGTACCAATATTTCATCGACAACTTGAATCCTGTTCTTAGAGGCCATTTTGACGAGTTATTCGAGGACAGGGGAAAAAAGCTTTTCTGGTTGACAGTGTTGCTTCATCCATACAAAGATTCCAAGATCATCTTCAACCCCAAAAAGATTAACAGTACCATGTTATGCAGCGAGATTGTGGTTAGAGAGGGAATTAAACTCGGGAAACACGATTTCGAGCCTGTTTCGCTCGTTGTTTCTAGAAATGAGGCTACATTCGACATTGTGAACCTGTTCAACGAACATGGATTGACCAGATCGCAATTGGGGTTGTATTTGAGAAGTCTCAAGGGGAATTGGAAATTGGGGGTTTTAAGTCAATTGTTCATAGATTTCGTGAGAAAAGCTTCTAATTTGTATATAGAAGAGCCTATTCTGGCTCCAACACCCGAGATGGAAGTATACACGAACCAACACGAATTGAAGAGTGTTTTGGAGGAGAATTCAGCCAAATATCAGTCTTTTTTGAACGAAATCACCGCCCAAGGCTTGGGGGATGTGTTCAATTTGAAGCCACTTGTCGACGGGAAGACGTTGGCCAAGACATTGGCAATGAAGCCGGGAAAATGGATGAGTCCTATCAATGACAAGATCATGGTGTGGCAATTAGATAATGTTGAGGGTACTACAGATGAATGTGTCGAGTATGTGAAGGGCATTCTTCACGAGTATATATGAGGAACGATGATTGCATTAGGAGGTGTAGGATAGAGATTTATTAGCTGTATTATTACTTTATTACTATTGTGTTTATTATTTTTGTTCATTATATTTACCACACCGCCACACAACCGCCACACACACCACTTGCTCCTGTACCGCAGTAGTGTCCCGCCCACAGGATGATTCATCTTTTATATGTCGGCTGGAAAATATCGACACACCTTTGTACACTTGTA
The DNA here is from genome assembly GCA_030573195.1 of Nothofagozyma chilensis. Lineage (NCBI taxonomy): Eukaryota > Fungi > Ascomycota > Pichiomycetes > Serinales > Cephaloascaceae > Nothofagozyma > Nothofagozyma chilensis. Next base: position 79,292 of record JAJMCV010000043.1, read on the forward strand.
CACCATTAATTCTCCCTATTGACTGTAAGGTGAAGGGTAGATAACTTTTCTGCATCTGTAACATTTATCGTCATGACTGGTGTTGAAAAAGTGGAGATTCTCGGCTCCAAGACCATTCATGTTGGTTACGGAATCCAGGACCACATTGTGAATGAGATTATCGACAATAAGGCTTCGTCTACTTATGTGATCATCACCGATTCAAACATAGCCAACACCTACATATTGCGGGACTTCGAGGCTAAATTCGTTGCGAAATTGAACGTCACCAGACCAAAATCGAGATTGTTGCAATACATAGTGTCTCCCGGTGAGGCCAACAAGAACAGACACACCAAGGCTGCCATTGAGGACTTCTTATTGGAGAAGGGATGCACCAGAGACACCTTCATCATCGCCATTGGTGGTGGTATCATCGGTGACATGATTGGTTTTGTTGCCGCTACCTTCATGAGAGGAGTGAGATTCGTCCAGATCCCGACCTCGTTATTGTCCATGGTGGATTCCTCTGTTGGTGGAAAGACCGCCATCGACACCCCTTTGGGAAAGAACTTCATTGGTGCCTTCTGGCAACCGGATTACATCTTTGTGGACGTTTCCTTCTTGGAAACTTTGCCCACCAGAGAGTTCATCAACGGTATGGCTGAAGTCATCAAGACCGCAGCCATCTGGAACGAAGAGGAATTCACCAGATTGGAGACCTATTCCAAGACCTTTCTCGACGTTGTCAGTGGAAAGAGAGACAAGGAAACTAATGCCATTGATTTGACTCCGCTCAAGGACCACATCATCAAGTTGGTTTTGGAGTCCATCAAGGTTAAGGCCCATGTTGTGTCGGTCGACGAAAGAGAAGGTGGTTTGAGAAACTTGTTGAATCTTGGACATACCATCGGTCATGCTTATGAGGCCATCTTAACCCCACAAGCCTTGCACGGTGAATGTGTCTCGCTTGGTATGATCAAGGAGGCTGAATTATCCAGATATTTGGGCATTTTGTCCCCCGTTGCTGTTGCCAGATTATCCAAATGTTTGGTTGCTTACGGTTTACCTATCTCCTTAGAAGATAAAACATTAAAGAAAAGAATCAACGGTAAGGTCTGTCCTCTCGATATATTAATGAAAAAAATGGCCATTGACAAGAAAAACGACGGTGCTAACATCAAATGTGTGATTTTGAAAGCCATTGGTGAATGCTATGAGCCTCATGCTACTTTTGTCAATCCAAAAGATCTTAGATTCGTGTTAACAGACGAGGCTGTCGTTTCCCCTTTCAACAATGCACCAAAGAATGTTGAAGTTATCCCACCTGGATCAAAGTCTATTTCTAACAGAGCATTGATCTTGGCTGCCTTAGGTAAGGGAACTTGCAGAATTAAGAATTTGTTACATTCAGATGATACCCAATACATGCTTACTGCTGTCGGTTCTTTGAAGGGGGCTGAGATCTCCTGGGAAGATAGTGGCGAAACTGTTGTCTTAAAGGGTAACGGTGGTAACTTGGTTTCCTGCGATTCAGACTTATATCTTGGTAATGCTGGTACAGCCTCTAGATTCTTAACTACAGTTGCTTCATTGGTAAGCGTTGGTGGAAACATCGAAAACGTTGTCTTGACAGGTAATGCAAGAATGCAAGAGAGACCAGTTGGTCCTTTAGTTGATGCTTTAAGAGCAAATGGCTCTGACATAGAATATTTGAATAAGGAAGGTTCTTTGCCATTAAAAATCAAGGCCGGAAAGGGTTTGAAGGGTGGTAGAATTGAATTAGCTGCCACCATTTCTTCACAATACGTTTCTTCCATCTTGATGTGTGCTCCATACGCCAACGAGCCAGTTACATTGGCCTTGGTTGGCGGTAAGCCAATCTCTCAATTATACGTGGATATGACTATTTCCATGATGAAGGCATTTGGTGTTGACGTCGTGAAGTCTGAAACGGAAGATTACACTTACCATATTCCAAAGGGATCCTACATAAATCCACCGGAATATGTTGTTGAATCAGATGCCTCTTCCGCCACTTATCCATTAGCTTTTGCAGCTATGACAGGTACAAGTTGTACTGTTCCAAATATTGGTTCTTCTTCATTACAAGGTGATGCCAGATTCGCAGTCGATGTCTTGAGACCAATGGGATGTACAGTTATTCAAACTGCTACTTCCACAACTGTTACTGGACCTGCTGTTGGTTCACTCAGACCTCTTCCATTAGTTGATATGGAGCCAATGACAGATGCTTTCTTAACTGCTTCTGTTGTTGCCGCAATTGCCAACGATAAGCAATCAACTTCTATTGTGGGAATTGCCAACCAAAGAGTCAAGGAATGTAATCGTATCCTTGCAATGGTGACAGAATTGGCTAAGTTTGGTGTGAAAGCCAACGAATTACCTGACGGTATTGAGATTCATGGTATTGATTACAAAAGCTTACAGATTCCTCAAGGCGGTATTCACTCATATGATGACCATAGAGTAGCTATGTCCTTCTCATTATTAGCTGGTTTATCACCATCTCCTGTTATGATCCAAGAAAGATCATGTAGTGGTAAGACCTGGCCAGGTTGGTGGGATGTTTTACATACCAAGTTCAATGCTGACATTGATGGTCACGAAAATCTCGAGGGTCACTCATTTGTTGCCAAGAAGAATGATGATAGAAGTATCATCGTGATTGGTATGAGAGCGGCTGGTAAAACCACCTTATCTCAATGGATCTCTTCCTTCTTGAACTTTAAGTTCATTGACTTGGATGATATCTTCGAAGAAATGGCTGGTATGGGTATCAGACCATTTATCAAAGCACATGGTTGGGAGGAATTCCGCAGACAAGAGACTTTGATTGCGAAATCTGCATTAGAGAAGTATAGCTCTGGCTATGTCATCTCAACTGGTGGTGGTATTGTCGAAACGCCAGAAACCAGAGAACTATTAAAGGGCTACATTACTCAAGGTGGAATTGTCTTGCATTTACACCGTGATTTGGATGAGACTATCACTTTCTTGTCTGAAGACGCTAGCAGACCAGCTTATCTTGATGAAATCCAAGAAGTTTGGAAGAGAAGAGAAAATTGGTACCGTGAATGCTCCAATTTCCATTTCTATTCCGCTCATTGTGCATCAGAAGCCGAATTCACTAACCTCAGAAAGTCCTTCGTGAATTTCTTGAAGACTATTACCGGTGTGAGAGAAAACTTGATCCCTTCCAATAGATCAGCTTTTGTTTGCTTGACATATAAGGATTTGAACGAGGCCACTGATAAGCTTGAAGAAATTGCAGTTGGCTCTAGTGCTATTGAGTTGAGAGTGGATCACTTGAAATCATACGAGAAAGAATTCGTTGCCGAGCAAACTGCGATTTTAAGAAAATACGTCTCTATCCCTATCATTTACACAATCAGAACTAAATCACAAGGTGGATTGTTCCCAGATGATGATATTGAAAAGATTGAAGAGCTTATCTATCTTGGTTTCAAGTTGGGTGTTGAATTTGTTGATGCTGAGTTGACTTTGCCATCAGGATTGTTAGACACTATTGCCTCTCGCAGAGGATTTACAAAGATCATTGGATCTCATCATGATTTCTCAGGTAAGCTCAGATGGACTGATGTTGAATGGGAGAACAAGTACACTCAAGCTTTAGGCTTGAATGTTGATTTGGTTAAGTTTGTTGGAACTGCACTCACATTCCAAGATAACTTGGACTTAGAAGCTTTCAGAGCAAGCCACAAGAATAGGCCATTAGTCGCCATTAATATGGGAGAAGTAGGTAAGATGTCAAGAGTTTTGAATCCACTTTTCACTCCTGTGACCCATGAATTACTTCCATCTGCTGCTGCCCCAGGTCAGTTAACTGTTCAAGAAATCAACAAATCCTTCTCTGATATTGGTGGTTTTACCAAAAAGAAGTTTTACATTACTGGCTCGCCAGTTGGACACTCTTTATCTCCAACTTTACACAATGCTGGTTATAAGAAGTTATGTTTGCCTTATGAATTCGAGCGTTTCGAAACAGATGATGTTAGCGAAGTGAAGACCAGATTATCTCAGCAAAAGGACTTGGGAGGCTTAGCCATCACCATGCCATTGAAAATGGAAATCATACCATACATGGATGAACTTTCAGACGCTGCCAAGACCATTGGTGCTGTGAACACTGTTTTACCACTTGGTGACGGTAAATTCAGAGGTGATAACACTGACTGGCTTGGTGTTAAGAATTCATTGCACAGAAACGGTGTTCCATCATTGGAATTTGCTGACGTGGCCGGTTTGGTCGTTGGTGGTGGTGGTACCTCGAGAGCCGCTGTTTATGCTTTGCACAACATGGGTTGTAAGAAGATTTATATGATGAATCGTACTTCTTCCAAGCTTTACGAGCTCAAGGACAGTTTCCCGGCAGATTACAACATCAAAGTGATATCCAATGCTGCTGAAGCCGAGGAGGCGGGTGCTATCTCTTTGGTGGTTTCTACCATTCCAGCCGATAAGCCAATTGACGAGTCGTTATTGAAGAGATTGGAGACCTTGTTAGCTGCTGGCTACAAAAAGAGAATTGGCGGATTTGCACCAACTTTGTTGGATGCTGCATATAAGCCAAGATTGACTCCTATCATGAAGCTTGCCAGCGAGACCCACCATTGGCGTGTCGTTCCTGGTCTTGATATGCTTATCAACCAAGGTGAGACGCAATTCAAGTTGCATACGGGATTCTGGCCTCCATACCAGGCTATTTACGATGCTGTGAAAAGTGCTTAATAGTGTGACTACGAAATGACAATCATTAGACTTTCATTAGAATGATAGAAAAATAAATGTATAGAATGAGATTAGTGTAGAAGTATTTCATAGGCCATCGCCTGTCAAATGCGATGCAGAGCGATGCGATGGAAATTTTGCTAACTCCGACCATCCCCGCCTGATTTGACGAACCATAATTAAATGATGTCTCAGAGTAGATAAGCAGACAAACCCGTCTGGTTCCTCAGTTATCTGTTGGTCTGTATTATGATAAGGACATCGTTGTTGTGTAATGTGTTGAAATCCACATCAGCGCCTTTCCTAAATGGCGTGAGACGAAACTTGATCTCGTTCTATTCAACTACCGGAAGAACTGTCCCATCTGAGGCTCTTGTTAGAGGTAATGCTGAGATGTCTCAACAATTGGATTCCCGTCCAATTGACATCTACAAATTCAATTACAGTTTTGCATCCTATGCCCATCATGCCGCAAGGTCATTGCCCCAAATAAGCTCGTTATCTGATCTTTCAGACTCAAATAATCTTTCCAGATTAGTTCCAAAGAGAAGACCCCCGGGATCAGATGTGGATACGCTTTCTATCAAGAATGGAGAAGATGCCATGCTCTTATCGCCTAGTTTATTGGCCGTTGCCGACGGGGTTTCCTCTTGGAGTGCCAAAATGACCAACAAAAGTGATTCCGGATTATGGGCTAGATGTATCTTGGAGACAATGAGTCGGGACATAGTCAAATATAAAATAGATCAGTATCCTAACTTGCTAAATAAGCGAGATGTTGACCAGATCTTGGACGAGTCCTTCCTACACACAACCAATCTTATGGCCATAGACAATTTGGAGGGTTCTTCCACCATTCTCATGGCAATGGTGATAGGAGATAAATTAAAGGTAATTAGCATTGGAGACAGTAAGATATATCTAATCAGAGATGGAGAATTGGTCGCAACCAACAAGGAACAAATGAAGTCGGATATGTGTCCCTTCCAGATAGGAACACACCATTTGGATACATATCCGTCTCAGGTATCCTGGATGGATCTATGGGAGGTAAAAGAGGGTGATTTAGTGGTATTAGCCTCGGATGGCTTGTCGGATAATCTTTGGGAAGACGAAATAATCAGTTACATAGATGAGAAATATAGAAGTGGAGAAGCCAATTTGCAGGAAGTTGCTAATTATTTGCTATACAAAGCGAAAGATGTTGCATTTGATAGTTTTGCTATATGTCCTTATACAGAAAAGTTGAACTCATTACCATCAAGAAGAGGAACCTTTGTGGGTATGGCTGAAGGAGGCAAGGTCGATGATATATCCATCTGCATTGGAGAAATTGTCCAAAATTCAAGATGACTATGAGCCTGAATCTCCAGAGATTATATTCATATTTAGAAGCGATATATTCTGAGAGATAAGCAAATTGGATATGGCTGCTGTTTCGGTCTGCAATATTCCTGATATCAAATACAAAAGAAAGTACTATAGCACCATATACTTGAACTGCAAAAGTTAAGAAAAGTTTTAGCAGACCATACGTTCAAAAGTCATTCCGTGAAATCAATTAATTCTCCTAGGAATGTGACTCATTACAGCCTATCTATTTTATATGGAGAAAGAGAAGAAACTACTTAATTATTCTTATTAAGATGGTTTGATATTTGTGCTTTCATTGTAAGATCCATATTGAGCTATCTAGATAATCCAATGGTGATGCTCATTATAAGAATAAGGTTCATCAGTCTTTTCAGCCTTCCAGCTTCCATTTTTCGGAGTATTTCCCAGCATTATTACAGAACTGGATGATGAGTTTCAAATCTTGTAGCGTTTCAGTAACGCATTGAGTAGACTTCATGGCACTTCATTTCAAAACTCTTAAGGTTCGGAACAAGATGAAATAAATAGCTCATTTGATTCTCTTTTATGGAGAGAGGGGTTATCATCTTAATACCTCTTGGTTCTTGGTTGCGGCTAGAAACCTAAATGCCAGCCAATGGTTCCCCGTCAAACTTGAGGTCATAGTACTTTCTTTCTAATTTCTTTAAAGATGGAAGACTGTAATTTCCACATATGACAATGATTGAACTCCATCATCTTCTAAATATATTTCTTGTAAATTAATACAGGGGAGCAAAGCATTGTAACAGAACCTTTTGGCAAAGTAAAACAGTTTCAAGCAGAAGGAAATATATCATCCTACTGTCCTTGGTCTTATCGAGTCCAGAGCGTTCAGCGATTTCAGCAATTTGTCTAAATTGGTCGAGTTATGTGGGTCCATTTTTCAATTATTAGTTTAATTATTAGCTACCTACATCGAGAGAAATAGCACACCGCAAACACAGCTATTGTTGTAAGAAGCAGAGTCAAGTGCAAAGTTGCAAAAACTGATAATTGTTGCAGAAGTTTTATACCCCACTACGGAAAGTATTTATAAATAAACATGCAATTTAAATTTTAATATAAACCTTTTGAATCCTAAAACTCTATGACCAAAAACAAAAAATACAAAAATAATATACAACTCTTAGCACGACTCAAACCGAGGAGATCTCAGAAAAGTACTGTCTAAGAATAAGTGAGAGCATCTCTGGTAATTCAGTAATGTCTCTAACAACAACATAAAATTCGAATGGAAAAGTATCCAAGTACTTATCAACCTTGAGAACAGGCATTCCGGTATCGCTTTCCACATAGCTAACCTGGTTCATGTCCAAGATTGATTGGTTCGAGTTGATACCATCAATGATAACAAACACTAACATAATTCTCTCCTCTCTTGCCTTTCTGACCAATCTTTGAATTTCAGCATGATTTTCGCAGACACCATCGGAAAGAACAATTTGTAATTGCCAAAGATCGGAGCTGGAAGAAGCACGAGCATAATCGAACAATTGAATGGATTGACTGACTAACTTCTGTATGTTCGTTCTGGTCTGTTGGAAATCAAACCATTGGAAAACTTGAGCACCAACCTCTTGGTTGAAAGGTTTATCGAAAGGATGAACAACTTGTGTTTCTTCACCAAACTTGACGATGGATAAACCACCAGATTCTAATTGGGTCAAGGCTTTGGAGACCAAGGCAATAGAATGGAATGCCAAATCAACCGCTTTACTCTCAGCCATAGACTTCGAGTCATCAACAGCAATCATGATTTGATATTGTCTCTTACTTGGCTTGGTACGTCTTAACCAAATCTTATCCTTACGGAACTCAGATGCAATATAAGGAATGATTCTCTTCATGTTCAAACGTTTACCGGTTTTGTAGTCACCCTTCAATTTTGTTGCTAGGGTAGGTTCCAAGATTAAACGCAATTGCTCACAAAGAGTAGAAGTCAATTCTTGTGTTGCAATATCACTTGCTCTCCACATCTCACGAGCCTCGGTGATGTCAATTGGAGCATCGGCTTGATAATCTAATGTCAATCTTTCTAATTCAGGCTTAATGTCTTCTTCAATGTCGTTCTCAAGGGAGTCTTCATTGGCAATGGCATTGTCTTCATCCATCTTTCTTCTTCTATCTCCAATAGAAGAGCTCTTCACTTTACTGTTAGCATCATCTTCATTAGCATCAGCATTAAGTTCATCCACTTCTTCCATATCTTCCTCTTTAACTTCTTTTTCTTCAGAGTCCAATTCTGGGTTCTCCTTAGTAACTTGTTGATCATCTTTGTCATCGTCAATTGCCATATCTTCATCAACCTTTTGCACCTGGTCAAGATCAGCGGCACCCATAGCTTGGGTGTCATGATCATCACTGTTTGCACCATCAACATGTTGGAATTCATCAGGGTTGACGTTAGCCTTCTCATCAGTCTTTTCATCTTCAGATGCTTCCTTGATTTCTTGATGACGACGATGAAACTCTTTTAAGGCATCACCCAACTCTTTGAGCGACTCCTTTGCTTCATCTCTGGCCTTATCACTTCCTAAATCCTCCTCTTCTTGATCATTCTGTTCTTCCTGGAAATCAGCACTGCCTCCATTTCCACCTATATCTTCATTTTCATCCTTGACAGTATCATCAGATCCTTCACCCTTAGAGCCCAATTGCTGTTTAGCAGCAGCTTCATCGTCAATATTTTCCATATCAACCTGATCTTCAATGCCATCTAAACCTTCATTTCCTTCTTCCTTGGCATTATTCTCTTCTGAATCTTCCATATTATCTTGTAAAGTCTCTTCTTCTCCATCAGACTTTCCAGTTTCCTCTTCTTCGGCATTTCCTTCAGTTTCGGAAGTATTTTCATCTTCATCCTTTGATTTAGATGAATCCTCGGTGACTTCTTCGCCCTCTTCACCAGCTTCTTCTGTCTCGTCTGTTTGTTCTGTTTCCATTTCCATATCTTGGTCTTGGTCCGAGAGATTATCAACATTTTCATCATCTTCATCCTCGATATCCATCTTATCATCCATGCCATCCTCGGCATCATCATCCATCTGATCATTATCAGAATCAAGGTTGATATCATCAGGAAGGTCCAATGCTTCCGTTTCAGGGACTGCGGGGTCTAACTGTTCATTTTGATCTTCATCTCTTACTTGATCATCTTGCTCTCCAAGATCTTCACCATCTTCACCATCTTCCTCATCATCTTCCTCACCACTTTCGTTTTCCTGTGGTTTATCGTCCTTTTGCTGTGGATCCTTGTTATTATTCTCTTCATTAGCCTCTTCTGTCTCCTCTTCATTTGCTTGAAGATCATCTTGGTTGGAGTTATCACCATCTGGCATCTTGTCGGAGTCTTTCTCTTTCTTGTCTTCTTTGACTTCCTCATCCCACATCTTTTCATCAATGGCATTAGGGTCTAAGTCATCCAAGTCATCAATTTCCTCGTCAAGGTCTTCTTCTTCACCATCCTCATTTTCATCTTCCGATCCTTGATCTGGCGCATCCTCGAGATCACCAGCCATATCACCTTCGATATCGACAGCGTCATCATTTTCATCCTCATCATCTTTATCCTCATTCTTTTCCTTATTTGGTTCTTGAGCTTGCTCGCTAAGATCTTCGTCATCCTCAACATCTTTGGAGTTGTTTGTAGCACCTTCACCATCACCCAAACCAGTACCATCTTGCAAGTTACTGGATTCCTTAGTTTCGCTAGGAGCCTCGGGGGAACAGAATCCATGAGTAGAAAGTTGATAAAGACAACTAGAAAGGATAAAAGTTGCATGTGAAAGTTCCACATAGTTATTACTCACCCTATTGAACAATGCAATACATATTTGATAATATTGATTTACCAAAGGAAGAGTGAATGCGACAAGCGATGAAGCAAGTATTGAAGATTCTGATGAATATTCCACTTGGCACAATAAATCAAGACAGCGATTAAGCTTCTTCTCAATACGCCTGTGATAAGTCAACTTCATATAAAGTGATAATTTCTGTTGTGATAATGATAACCAATGATCACTTTCTTCAGTGATTTCATCCTTCTGAGATTCAACGATCTTTTGGATTGAAAGAATAATATCAGTGGACAAACCTCTGAATGCACCTTCAAGTTCATCCAAGTTACTCAAATAGGTTAACGATGTTGATGAGTAAACACCCAAATCCTTTACCTTGTTTAACAACCAACCATCAAAAATGTCAGAAACAAACTGTAACTCGGGGTATGTATTCACCCAGGCGACAAGACTTGATCTAAAATCAGTGACGAACAATTTGAAATCCTCGATAATCATCTTGTGCTCTGTTGTCGGTAATTTGAAATTTTCTGGAGCAGAATTAGCAAAGGCGAGTGCCCTAGCTCTAGCACTGGAGAATATCAAATCGTCAATGTTCTTAGCACTTATTCTAGATGTGGATTTAAGGACATTGTCAGCATATTCCAAAAATGAAACAAACCATTTACTAATCTCGGCCACACTTTTAATGTTGAACTTAACGGAGTCAACCACTGAAACCTTTACTAAGTCGCCCTTAGATTTTGAAGCTGTATCAAACTCTGGAACAATTCTTTCAAGGCTGTTCACAAAGGTGGAGAACTTATGAACCGGGTTTCTAGTTGCAATGAGAGAGAACACGAGATTCTCAATCACTGCTAAACCTTTTTGAATATCAACAACTGGAACATCTTCTGCTGGGCTAGCCACAGCAGCTCTTAACCGAGGAATTATATCCAATATGCGGAAAAAGTAAGAGTCATTTCCTTCAAAGCTTGAGCCTTCAAACGATTGAAGATGAGCTAATATTGAAGTGACTGTTTCTTGAACCTGGTGAATATCCTTAGTGATACTCGTTTTCAATCCCATTCTTCTAGCTTCTTTCAAAGTATCACTTAATAATTTTCTCTTTTGAGTCTTCAAAGATGCAATAACCTTCTTGTTTTCATCATTCAAAGTAGTTGGAGTTTGTTTCTTCAACTCTTCCATTCCTGCAAGAAGTGATTTAGAATATTCATAAAGACTTGGAAGATCTTCTTCTTTGAATTTAGAAATATACACACCCATATTTTTGTTGATTAAGGAAAGGTCCTTCAAACGGGCAGGTCTGGAATCCCATGAGCCAATTTGAGTACATACCAGAGCAACTTCAGAAACATTATTTTCTGTTGAAATATATGAGAAGTTGTGCAACGATACTGAAGCCACCTTGGAATCGGCACTTATACCACCTTCTATTATAGGTGAAACGCTACCAGATAGCAAAGCACGGTATTTTCTCACGATTTTATAAAGACTGCTGTGAGAACGACGAGCACTCTGTTTGAGGGCATCGATGTTCACATCCTTCCAACTAGCCAATAATATTACCTCTTTGATGTCCTTCTCCAATTTCTTTCTTCCCATTTGTAAGGATTCGTTAATTGGAGCTTCGAACTGAGTATAAAATTGAACTATATTGTTAAGAATGGACTGTAACAGTTCATAGTCTTTCATCAATTCAACGTGCTTGGAGAACGCCTTCAAAAGATTTAATCTGTATGAAAAATCACCAGATAAACTATTGCTCATGAATAGATTTAAAGCAGATGCTAATTTGACATGCAATTCACCGTCATCATCGGAATCATTAAATAATGGAACCATAATTGTTTCAAAAAGATAGAACCACCATTTTCCTAAACCTTCTTCCATGACAGAGTCCTCATGTTCAAAAAGAGAACCCCAAGTAGAAAGTTCCAAGCGTCTCCATGAAACAATCAATTTCGTCAATGAATCAAACTCAACTTTCAATGAAATGCCAGAATGGGCGTATTTTTCCCATTCGGAGATGAATGTATAGATCTGTTCAATTTTCTGCAATAATCTAGCAAGCGAAGTTCCGATTGGATAATTCAAGAACTCGGTGGCCGAACTGTTGATATTTTGCAATGTAGCATGTTCTGGCCATTGTTCAAGCAACTTCTGAACCGAATTACCTATCTTATTGATGATGGAAATTGCGACCTTACTCTCCGAAGGAATACTTCCGTAATAGAAATCTTTACGTTGCTCATCATTGTTCATTTTCGACAACACACCATCCAATTCAATTATGGTTGCAGTCAAAAGGGTTGACAGGATTTCTCCAGATCTGAATTTGGAAATATCTCTCTCGAGCTGTGATAATAATGAGTTACCGTCTTTCATTGCATCAGTCAATGAAAAGTCTCTTTGCTTCAAGAACCAATCCATATATAACTTCGCAATCTGGGAGTACACAGCTGGTGTATGCTCATCCTGCTTTGATGTTGGCTTTGATTCATCGACATCCATAACATCTTCATAATCTGGGAATAATTTCTTGAAGTCATCATCAACATTCAACTCAGGATCAGTATATTTATATAAACTGTCCTTGGACTTTTCCTCGCCCTCTATCTTCATTTGACGTAAAGACCATCTGTAGTATAAGGATTGGAAACTTTCATTCAATACTCTTTCTCCTTCAGCAGTAACACCAGATTTCTTGGTGTGTATGAAACTGACTTTAAGGAAATACATCATAATTTGCTCGATTGATAAATTATTGATGTTTTGATCCTTACAATAGCCCTTGATCGTTTCAAATGTTGTAGACAAAACATGCTTATCAGTGTTTTTGATTATATCAACTGACCATGAGGTAGAAATCTGATATTTTGCTGATAAGTTATCTCTTTCTAATTGAATAAGATCAAAACCAAGTTTGAGACCTAACACAAATCCTCTAACAATGTCGTTCACATCAGAGTATTTCATATAATTCGATTTAAGACGAACAAGGAACTTGTCAGAATTGCTCTGGAACATTTGAATTCTGCTTGTGACCGATGTTGAAAGATCTTGAACGCAATTCAAAAGATCTTCAATGGCGTTCTTTCCAACTGATGACTCCATGAATGAGTTCCACTCCTCGAAGAGACCATCAATTGACTTAGAAGGACGGAAAACACAAGGCTTTTCCATAGTATCGGACATAATAGGAATGTTTCTTTCAATGAAGATACTCTCATCACCACTAATCACACTTCTGATTTGTGTCCATGACGTTGAGATCTTATTCACATTGTTTTGGAAAGCAAAGAATAATTGATAAATCACATGCTCCTCAATTGCTGGATCAAATACCGAGCTTGGAATATAAAGATGTATGCATCCACTTGCAAATAAAACCCAAGCCTTACCAACAGAATCAGGTCCAATTGATAACAATAAAATTAATGATGGAACAAAGAAAGTATCCATTGCAGTGGCAAACAGATCATCTTGGCACTGAGACAACATATCAGAAACCAATTGAATTAATTTTTTGGTGAGTCCATTTTTCAACTCAGCTAAGATTGTTGTCACTGAGTCATTATCCGCAAAAGTATCGATATGAGCATATACCACTTCTATAAACCAGTCGATCAACATTCCCTTGAAGATCTCCAATTGATTGGACATAACGGCAGGAGAATTAGAAATCAATGATGCTGCCAACATTCTAAGATCAGATTGATCTTGGAAGAGGTTATTACCAGGAAGCGAATCATAATTTTGACACTTCTTAAGCAAACGGAATAAAATCTCATCTGAAAAGAGACCCTTTGTAAGCGATTTTGCATCTGGCCACAACGAGTCAAGAATAGGAGGGAAAGGCTTGAATTCATTAGCTTCAGAAACTGAAATCAAACTAGCGGTTTCATGGCCTGCTCTTGATGCAAGAGATAAAATTTCCTTTATCTTAGATTTATCGTTTGATTGGATCATGTTGGATAATAGTAAGAAATCATGTTGGTAGTTATTCTTTCTCTCGGATCTGAACTCTGAGGAAAGAGCATTAAGGGAAGATACCTTGGAAGATATTAAATCCAACAATTCATCGTAAGAACCAGATTCTTTAAGAATGGTGCTATAAAGATTTAAGAGTAACACTCTTAATTCGTTAACTGCATCATTGGATTCGTCACTCTGTTGAGAGGCAATCTTATCAAATTCGCTAGCAATATCTAAAATTCTCTGGATATAGTTCCATTTAGCTTCTGAATCTGGGTACACAGGTCTGAAATGGTTCCAAATTCTGGCCATTGAGGTACCAGTGGTTAATGCCATTTCTTTTCCAATACTGTTTACCGCAGTTCTTAAGCTCTCTATGAACGTTGCTGCTGCAGAATTCTCTTGGTTCTTATCTATCCATTCAACAATCAAACCCTGGAAAACTCGCAATTTTGCCAATTCATTTCCTAGGGCACTATCAACCAAACCCCTCCAAATTAAGTTCAATTCGAACAAGCATTTGTAGAGGGAAGAACAGTCATAAACGGACTGATAGACTTCTGAGTCATTAAAGGTATCCGAAATATAAGTAGCCATACCTTTGACTAACGAATATATATCCAGTCTACGTTTGACTTTGATGTTTCTACCATTCTTGACGGCTATGGATTGTTCAAGGAAAGACAAACCACCTAATTTGGCTGTCATGGCTCTACTCTCAATAGTTCCCAATAATTTCAATGACTCAAAAATTTCGAAGGACATTTGAAAGAAGAATGACACGTCCAATACGGTGTCTCTGTGTTTTTCCTCTTCGACAGTGAAGACATAACTGTTCACCAACGGATGAAATGACTGTGACTTCTCAAATCCAGGAATACTTTCGGCAACAGATTCTGGTTTGACAACTTGCAACTCTTTCAACTTTGGAACCATTCCCAGGGAAGTCAAAGTCTCAAAGTTTAATAGAACTTCAGACACACGTTCCTTTTCTCTGGAGCTGAAATCAGACGATGATTGAATTGAAGTACTCCAGCTTGTAATAGCATCTGAGGCATCGAATGAAAGAAGACCAATAATAGCACTGGCTAGTGGTCCTTCACTTAAATCATCAATTGAATCAAGGATTTTGCTAAAACTAGTATGGCTGGAATTTGTTGAAGTCAAGAACGTCTCGACTGGCTTTCCTGCAGATCCTGAGATTAGCATGGAGTTGTCAAATGAAGTAGAACGGACATCGAGCTCCTCCATGTAAAGTTCTATCCCTCTATTTCTCATAGCCCTTGAAAGCTCACCAAATTTAGGATCCATAGTCAAAAATAATCTGAAATTTGGGTGCGGTTGTAAAATTCTAGGTTGACCATCTTCCATGCTGCATTCATTGATAATCAAGGATCCATTCGGTTCCAATAAGGAGTTCAATCTATCCAAAACTGACGGACTACAGAGGTTGGCGTTATCAAGAATTAACCAATCTCCCTTTTCCACAGCTTGGACTAATAAACCATCAAACCATTCAAATCTAACTGAACGGTCCTCATTAGCAACTCTATTTACTTCCTTGGCTCTAGCAAGAATATCAGAGAAAGCTTCATTCTGGAAGTGTGTGCTGAAATCTGACATAGCTTCAATAAACTTAGGGAAGGCGGATAAATCTCTCTTCACATAATCAGATATACGGAACAAGTGTAATGCTGAGCGAAGACCCTCTGGATCAGAAAAATCAACTATCAAATTTGAAGCAAGTAGAGGACCTAAACTTGCTTGCATCTCATTGATAAGTGCGGACATTCCTCTGGTAGCATCCACCTGTTCGTAACCACCTAAGATATCCATGTTATCGACCTCACTATTCATTGAAAACTCAATAACCTTGAATCCAGTGGCATTACCAAGATATCTAACCAATTCAGTCTTTCCTGATCCTGCTGGACCAACAAGAATCAACGGCCAATTATTGTTAATACATCTAATTGCAGACTCCATGACCGAGTAGTTGGCTTGGAGAGGTACCAAATTATGATTAGTATCATATTGAATTAGTTCTGATCTCTTTATAACGCTTCCACCAACTTGGACATGATCGATACCAATAGAGAAATAGTTATCTCTTTCTGGTAATGGTCCAAAGATACTCTCGAATAATTGAACTGCTCTAATTCTATCATTCGCAGATCTAAATCTTTGTTCGACAACCATTTGGAAGAAATCACCTGGGTGAACATTGCCACTAAGACTTCTGGAGTCATATAATTGAAGCCATCTTAAGGTATCACGAAGATTGAACTCCCATGGACCACCAGATGAACCCCAAAGTCTCTTTACACTAACCTCATCTTCCAATTGAGATATGAAGCTGATAGCCTTCGAGCACACATCCCTATCGATATTTGGAAATAAGTGCTGAGAAATCAAGTTCAAATCTTCTGATTTCAACATATCAACGTACACGACGGAGAAACGGTTGACAAACGATTTTGGGAGACCTTTTCTACCACCACCTTGATATTGGGGATTTTGAGCTGCGAAGACCATGAAGTCTGGATGGCAAATGAAAGATTTATCCAATTCAGGAATGTAAGTTTCACCACGATGATCAAGACAGGCATTCAAACCTTCAAGAACTGATTGTGATGCTAGATTCATTTCATCAAGAAGAACCCATTCACCACGTTGCATGGCTCTCAAGAATGGGGCATCACGCCAGACGAATTCACCAGTCTTTCCACCTTCTGCAGGTGCATCAGAACCAAACAAATCAACTAAGTCTGTTTGCTCAGATAAGTTTATACGAGTCAAAGGGTTACCAGTAGCTGCAGCCAATGCTGAGACCAAACTTGTCTTACCGACACCTGGACTACCTTCCAATAAAATTGGTTTATGAACTTGCATGGCTCTTATCACACGCATAGCATTTGCAGCAGTAGTAGGAGCCAGAAGATTAAAGGAGGTTGAAGTACCAAGAGAGGCATCTCTAGAAAGTCTGAATATCCCAGCAACCAAGCTATCGTTATTCACCTCAATTCCAGTGAACTCTGTGTAATGAGAGACAAGATTTTCGCCATAAATAGATGAAAGCTGAGAAACACACTCCAACTTAACTTCTTTGAGTTTGATCTCATTATCCGCCAAGAAGGCTGTATTATTGGTTCCAAGAGAATCTATGAAAACCATAGCAGCACCATGCAAGAGAATTGCACCCGAATCGATCGAAGTGTTGCTTGAGTTAATAAATTGCACCCAAGCCAAAATATCACGCAATGAAATGACACCACTTGTTCCATCTCCATTACCGATCTTTTCACCAAACCATTTCGAGAATCTAACAATTGGGCTACTAAGATGTTTCACTTCTTCTCTCAATCTTGAGCTGACAATTTGCTTGACATCAGCAAAATCATTCATAGAAGGAACCCATATTTCAGTGAATCTATTACGCAAAGCGGGTGAAAGCTCTTTCTTACCGTAATCACCACCTGGGTTCATCGTTGCTAAGAATTGGAAACCATCAACAGCTGTGATGAAAGAGTCCTCTGTTCCCTTTTCAGCTAAGAGTAGACTTCTTTCGGGTTCCAAGACTGAGTTCAATCTTTCGAGGACAGAATCATCAGCTAACGAGATTTCATCAAGTAAGAAAAGGTTACCATCCTTCAAGGCCTGGACTAACGGACCATCATTCCACTCGAACAAGACATTGGCACTTTTCCTGAGCTCTTGAATTGAGGCTAAAATTTCAGGTTGGATAGCATGCATGGACTTAACTTGCTCCAAAATTTGAATCAATTCATCCAACGTCTCTTGACCAGTTAGCTCGACAGACAACGAGGAGAATAATTCTACCAATATTTGGGTGAGCTTCAGTTGAATTTCAAGCTTATTACGTACTGGTCTTTGAGCACCTAACAAGTCACCTGTTTCTGTATTCTGGTGAGCGTTGACTGTAACAAGCTTCTTTCCTGTGTAATTTGCAAGTATTTGACAAATGGTAGTCTTACCACAACCAGTTTCACCAACGAGTAACAATGGCTCATTATTTTGCAAAGCACTAGACACTAAGACTGCCAACCTGCGCATAGCTCTCGTCCAAACCACCAGTGATTCATTGGTAATTAGTTCTTTGTTTTCTAATCCTTCATAGTATGAGTCCATATCCAACTTAACTTTCATTACCTTTTCGATAACCTTCTTCACGACAGATTTTTCTTCTTCTTTTCTGACCCTTTCAGCAAGAAGCATGTAACCATTTGCAGCTAACTGCTCATATCCAACAGCTTCTCTAAGGGCCCATCTGAACAAATCTCTGAGTGTGGCAAAAGAGTTCTTTTCTTCGAACAATCTCGTGGACTGACGTTGGACTGAAAGAGCTTTATAAACTTCAACAATTTTCTTACCATATGATGGGGCAATTTTACATCTTTGAATCAAGATAGTTTCCAATTCATCTTGTGGAATATCATCGAAATGTAATTCCAAGAATCTGTTACGGAATGCTCTCGATAAGACCTTTCTACCACCATATATACCAGGAGGATTTTGAGTAGCGAACAACCTGAAATCAGGATGTGGGTGAACAACTTCTTGGGTTTCTGGGATGAATAATTCTCTGTTATCATCTAACAATCTATTAAGTGCCTCTAAGACATCGGTTGGGGCAAGATTCAACTCATCAAGAACAATCCAATAACCCTTACGCAATGCCTCAACTAAGACACCTTCCTTAAAAGTGAGCTTACCGTTCGAATCAGAAACATATGAACCTAAATACTCTTGTAAATCGGTGTGTTCATGGTTATTGATACGGACAAACTTATGGCCCGTGATGTTTGCTAGATAGTTAATCATAGAAGTCTTACCACTGGAGGTAGGACCTTGAACTAAAACAGGAAATCTCTTACCTGCAATAGCTCTCACCAAGTTAAGCATATTCTTTTCAACAAATGGTGTGATAATATAGTGGTCTTGAGGTATGATTTCACCAGGGCCATGTTGTAACCAATAATGTTTAAATTGGACATAATCCTCAGGATTGGAGCTTGGTGCTGGGGGACATTGACTAATAACAGACTTTGCATTCTTCAATCTCCCAACAGTGTATTTGGAAATCAATGGTTTCAAGACATTTTCTGACTTTGCATCCAACAAGGTCAAGAAACTCATACAGAAACCTTCGTATAGTGATCTTCTCAAACCATAAATTGAAACAATGTCTCTCACATAGATCAAGGTTCTAGTCAAGGTACGTATACTGAAGTGGGGTCTTTGGTTTGCACCATCAACGATAGAATTAGATTCGGATAAGGCTTTAGCTTCGAGATACAATTGAGCAATATCATTACCTGCCCATTCATCACCAACAGCAAATCTTGCAATGTATCTATCGATAATGGATAATAAATCATTGAGATCTCTATCTGGAGAATGGACATAAATCTCACTAAACCTAGATCTTATACTCACTGGTAAGTCCTTTTTACCAACATCTGTAGATGGATTCATACATCCAAAGATTCTGAATTCGTTATGGGCATGGATAGCTTCAACATCACCCTTCTCAGTTAAAAGAATAGATCTTTGATTAACTGTCTCGGATAATAAATCAGCTATACTTTCTAAGGTATCCGAACTGGCCAAATTGATTTCATCGAGCAACAACCAGTCTCCATTCTTGACAGCCTTTACTAAGGAACCTTCAACGAAGTCGAAAACAAAGGAGTTCTCCACAGACTTGAACTGAAGTTCAAAGTTGCTGACTTTGGTCTCGAATTCATTCCACTTTTCCAATAAGGTTGATCTATCCAAGGCCGATAACTTACGTTTCTTCTTTGGGTTTTCTTCCAGGGAATCTTCGGCCTTGTTAAGCAACGAGTTAGCAAGTTTGATGGCCTCTTGCCATAACTTGATAACAATCTTCCAGTTACTTCTATTGAAAGCTTTTGACATGGCAACAGAAAACTGCTCGTTTCTCTTTTGTGAAAAGGTTGCTTTGAATATGACTTCAAATATCTCTAATAAAGGAATTGCTAAACTTTTGGTATTGACAGGCTTATAACCACCCAACAAATCACCAGATTCTGTTTGTTGCGAAAGATTGATGACGGTCAAATTCTTATTCAAAAGCTTGGCTATTTGTTGGACAACTGTAGTTTTACCTGTACCGGTTTCACCCACCAATAATATTGGTTCCACCATTTCAACTGCAGTACCGATTTGTTCCATCAATCTCAAAGAGTGGTTTGTTCTTGCAAACGAAGTGGTATTATCAGAGCTCTTGTTTCGGTAAAAGGTTGAAGATGCCTTCTCCAACTTTGCTCGACCAATCCTTATATGTGTTTCAGTGTCTTGAAACAATGGAACATGCTTGCTCAAATAAAGATTTATTCTAGAAGAAGGAATCTCTAAAGATTCACCGACAGCCTCAATAAGTTTCTTGGAAGCATCAAATTCACTGATAGCAGAAGCAAAACAGTCGACTGCTTCTGCGAATATGTTGTCGTATGTTGTGGATTCAAGCAATTGGTCTGGAGAATGAATAGCATCATTTTTCAACATTTGATCAACCCGAGAACAGAATTTCATTAAGTCTCTTGTAGATATCACTCTTGGGTGAGAGCCCTTGTTCAACGAAATGAATTCAACCTTTTGGTAGATAGTACTAACACAATCAAAACATTTCAAAAACCGAGGAACTAAATTTTTTAACAAAGGATATTTAACTGTCAAAATTTCAGTAAGATCGATTTCGGAAGGAGGCTTCACATGAACTATATTCCACAATCTCAAACCAATCAAGTCGGGAAGTCTAATCTTATGTGCATCCGAGTCATCAGTGACTCTTATGGTTGATATCAATTGGAAACCACTTTTAGCTTTGATTGTTTCACCTCTTGATGGGATTATTAATTGTCTTTGTTCAAGCAAAGTCAACAAGACCGATAACACCTCTGTTGGGGCCTTATCTATATCTTCGATTAGAACCCATCTACCTTCTTGGACTGCGGTTGTCAAGACACCAGATCTCCAAACGAAAGTACCTGGTCTATCACCGGAGACGTAAGTACCTAAAAGCAATTTGGCATCTGTTTGTTCTCCTAAATGAATCTTGACTATGGAGTTTTGATAGGACAAGTATCTTGATAACTCGTCGATCAAGAAGGTCTTACCAGAACCAGCCTTACCAACTAACATGACAGGCTTATTGGTCTGGACATTATGTGCTAAGTCCTTCAAGACATTGACAGAGCTCAAGGTTGGGACAAGAGTTGATGGAAGTATTTCTGATGGCGGAAGGGTCTTGTTCTCCAACTTAGGAACCAAGACTCCGCACACTGAAGTAACGTAATGTGACAAGTCTGAGGATCCAATTGTGATGATCTCGTGTCTTTCTACCTCAACGGATGCTTGTTCAGGTAATTTGGAATAGTTGGAAAGCTTTTTGGCTTCGAGTAATGCAATAAAACGATAGTCGATGTTGGAGTCGCCCTCGTAAGATGATGATATTTCTGTGTTTTGGTCACCGATATGAGTTAATATGGTTTGTTTCTTTGCTGCTTCGGACAATGACAAATAGAAGGAAAGTAACTCAATTGCCAAGTATTTAGAGACGTTTGTGGAGTCGGCTCTTTGGATGATGGAGTACAATACTTCGGGTATTATGAGACTCTTGAATCTTTGTCTGTCTGCGTACAATAATCTGTAGAAGGATAAAAGCACTGATTCAAGCTCTGATTGGGAAATGGAGTCTAAATTGGCTTGGAGTTGTTCAAAGAACTGAGTCTCATTGACGAAGAGATCGATGAGAGTCAAACATGCAGATGATAATCTGGCGAGTTTCGACAAGCCAGAAAACACAATGGAACCATTAATGACATTTCTCTCCGATGAATGGGCTGCTGTGTATTGTTCCTCGATGGCCCTGGTGTTGGAAATCCATCTGGACACTATATCCAAGAAGATGTCGTTGAACGAGTAGAAAACAGCCGTGGTGGAGGAATGGGCCAAGGTGTAGACGGCGAGTCTGTTCAAGTTTTGGATCAAGGAGTCGTTTGGATTGAATCTGAAGAACTCGGGAAACGTCTTTTCCAAATGGGCCTCGGTGTAGAGCCCATAGAGACGTTCCAGCTTCTTGATATTGATGCTGATGTTATTCATATTTCAATGAGCTATTTAAGCAATTGTGGATATATGCGAAAACAGTCGTTTAAATACAAACAATACAACCAAGTCTAGCACGCTACTACAAACTTAATTATAGTGGTTCTAGCTGTGTTGATGCTTTTGTATCGATTCGATGGGTTCTATGTTTGGAATTTTTCACTCTACATAAAAAAAATAAGATGCTCATCCATTACCCGGTTGTCGTGTGGAACACGATGGAGGTTGTGGCGGTGGATGTGGAGGTTATGGCGGTGAATATCAAAGGGCAAGATACGCTATTGAGATTTCCTTTAGTAATAGTTTTCAATTACTGGTATATGATTCATAAAAAGGAATTCTAATCATTTCTCGGATTTGCTTTAATTGAAATCGCCGTTGTTGCAGCCCTTGGAAAACTCACACCGAACAATGCATTCAGTGGTGTGTATGGTGTTGTTGGGGACAATCTGTATCAATTGCAGCTATTTTCTTGCGATTCCCAAGAATTGATATCGTAGCACTCTTAATTCTTACCATTTAAACGGAATTCTTCTTTTTATTTATTCTTCCGTATTCGTATTCGTATCACCCTCACCCAGGCAAAACTGTTGATCTGAAAAAGTTCAACATCAAATGGTCTTGATCTCGTCGAATTGGTGCTAGAATGTTTAAATCACAGGTGAATCTCTTCAACAAGATAACTTGTCCGAAGAATGATGGGTGTGTGCTATTGAATTGTCCTTTTTCGCACCCAATTGGGCGAATTGACCCCGATACAGCGGATGGTATTCGATATACGTTGAAACATCCCGACGAATCAAAGGAAAAAGACTCATCCTCCAAACGAGGCTTCGAGAAGGTTGATGATTACGACAATCCTGAATATAATTTCGATGGCTTTGTTTATAATTCCGACCTTCAGGAACCCAAAGAACCGGTCGAGACTCCTTCAATCAAGAAGATAAAGCCTTCTGTTGACACTTCCAGCGTTCTAGTTTCAGCAAATAGAAGAAAATCTGCTCCTGGCCCGCCAATGAGAAAGAAGTCTACTACCAAAAGTTCTGCTGAAACCGAGAGAGAGGACGCTAACGGCGATGTTTTGTTGATCAACCCCAAGGATGTGGGTACTACGGTGGCTAGTATGCTGGACAGACTGGTGTATTTGAGGAAAATCGTGTCGATATTAGTGAAACAAAAGGTGCAATTTCCCAAAAGAGAGGCCATCAGATTGGAGTTCGAGGTGGCACAGTTGGTGGAAGCCTACAATTACAGGGAGATGTTGGACAAGTTTGTCAAGGCTCTTGTCGAGAATAAGGCGCGAGAATTCTTCGCTTATCTCCAGGATCAAATAGACAAGGAAGAGGAGTTTGCTTTGAAAAGGGCTGAAAAACGGTCTGCTGAAGAAGAACAGAGACTTCTTGTCCAGGAGGCCGAGGACGAAAGAGCAAGATTGGCCATGGAAAAAGACTTGGAAGAACATATCAGTTCTCAATCGCAATCTCGAACTGAAGAGTTTGAGCGGGAAGAAGCTGCTGACTCTGACGTGGAGATTGTGGAAGACATTCCAAGTCCAATCCCAAATAGAACACCTTTGCGCAACGAATCCCTTGATAATACTCGTATCCGTTCTCTGAATTCAGGTACACCGCCATTACCCCCTCTCTCCAGTCCACATCCATTGGTAAGAGAAGTAGTAGACAAAGGAGATACAGTTAGTAAAACTGTTTCTGGCCATGAAACAACTAGTAATGAGATGTCTATGAACAAGAGAGCCGATAGTTTAAGAAACAAAACAAAAGTCGCGACTCCTGTTGCTGTTTCAAAAGATATCTCTAGTTTTCCTAAAGCTTCAAATGGAAAGAGTAAACCGCCCCAGCCGTTGCCTGTAGATGGAATTGAGGTGGATAAAGATTCTAGAACATGGTGTATCAAAGACATTATGGCAGCTTTGGATTCTAAAACACACCGGGACTCAAAAGATGCGGCTGTAAAACACGAACATAAAATAGCTAATGCTAACCCAAAGAGTGTTGAGTATTATGATGCAGTCGATGGATTGGTTTTGAAAATACTAGCATCCACAGATGGAAACGTTGAGACTGAAGAAATTATTATTTCCGCCTCCAAAGAGGTGGAAGATGCTGATCTTCCTTCCGTGATGATAAGAGGTACATTCGGTTCTATCTCCAGACAAGAAAGGGAACTGCTTGGTAAGGCTCTTTCGGACATGTACAGAAGCGTTGGAGAGAAAATGCCTAATGATTTGGCAACGAGGAAAGAAAACGATATTGCAAGCTCCTCAACAGTAGCTAATTACTCTGCTAATATGAAAAAGTTGATCGGCTCGTTGAAACAAAAGAGTCCACTCAAGTCGAATGAGCCGGCTCTCAAAGATATTTCTGTTATTATAGTAAGGCAATCGTCTAGTGTTAACATTGATAAGAGTGAGAGACGGTCCTATACGAGCCAAATTTCAGCTCTATTGAAAGCTAATGCTGAACCTACTCCAAATAAAAGTGCAAGTGAACATGAGCATCAAATTTCTCAAAAATCTAATGATAATACTTACAATGATAATGTTGAGGGTCTAATTGACATAATTAAGGCTAAAGGTGATTACATTTCTTATATTTCTGGACTCAAAGATTCTTCGCAAAGAAAGCGGAAGTCCTCTGAGAGGTCAAATTCTCCTATCGGTATTGCTACAAAAAGTAAGTCCCCTGATAAGTCATCTCCAGTGCCATCAGCCAAAGATGTTCCATTCATCATTGCCAAGACTGTTCCTCACTTAACTGTGGCTAAGAAAACAAGAATTGAATTTATAAAGAAAGTTGCTACTTTGATATCTCAGAGAGAGGCTACACCTTCGAAGGCAGCTATTGAATTGGAAAAGAATGTGGCGCTTAGTTCGACTGATACCAGTTACCAACAGAGTATGGAAGATTTAATTGAGAAACTTTTTAAGGAAACCACCGTTCAGCCTCCTTCCAAAATCTCGCCGGAGAAACAGCTGACTTCTGAAGTTAGTAGGACTCCGAGTGGCCTGAAAGATAGAAAAAGTCCAAGTACTACACCTTCTGATACTAAGCCTGTTACTATCAAATCGTCAGAAGAGGCTAAGGTTAGGTTTATATCCCATATCAAGATAGAGATAAGTAAAAGACTGGATTTTATTAATATTATGTCTAAGGCATTCAGTGAGAAGGGATCGAAGTCTGCGACATTGTTGGCTTCTCATAAAGAGTACGAAATTGCTTTAGCTTCCAGTACCACCGATACTTATATGTCTCAAATGGATAGCTATCTTCATGGCTTGAAAAATCCTCCGAAGGATGTTCCGATTGGTCTTCCCAAACCTGTCAAACCAAATCCACCTGCTTCCACTAAAGAAAGAAGAGCTTTCATTGACCAGATCGCTTCTCAGCTTAGAACGAAGAGACCTGATATTCTCACTCCACTAAAGGAGGCCATTGCAATTGAGTTGGATATTGCCTCGGTGACCTCAAATCACACATATCCACAGACAGTCAAGAAATATATATTCGACTTGATGAAAGGACGGAACACACACACCAAACTCCCTAAAAACCTTGCGGAGGAAGAATCCAAGTTATTACAGAAACTCAAGGAGATCATTATAAGCAAGCAAGTTCTTGCAAAGAACCTGTACTTTGTTGATATTCCTAAAGTGGAACTTGTTGAGGGCTATGATCCCTCAGTTCGCGAGTGTTTCAGATGTGGGGCAAAGTTCAGAGTTGTGGACCAGTTAAAAGATATTAATTGTGTGTATCATTTTGGTAAACAACTTCAAAACAACAAGTACTCGGGGGGTCCTGCAAAGATATATGACTGTTGTGGTGGTTCAGTGACTGAAACCTCTGGCTGTAAGACTTCAAATCACCATGTTTTCAAGTACGATTATGGATTTGAGATGCATAATTCAATTCCGTTTAAAAAACTTGAAACGCTTGCACCTAGTTCAAATGCTTATAAAGCTGTGGGTATTGATTGTGAAATGGGCTTCACCACGAAGGGTTTTGAGGTCTTGAGAGTTACTGTGGTTGATTTTTTCAGCGGTGAGGAGATTTTCGACTCGCTAGTAAGACCATCGGGCGAAGTAATTGATTTGAATACACATTATTCTGGTATTGCTGAGTTAGGTGATGATGCCTTGCCTTTTAAGGATATGTTGGATGTGTTGTTTCGGTTGATTGACTGCAACACCATTCTCATCGGTCATGGTTTTGAGAATGATTTGAATGTATTGAGACTTATTCCAAAAAATGTTGTCGATACATCAATCTTATATCCAAAGAATGCTATAAATACCAATAGGAAGTGGTCCCTTAAGGATCTTTCCGCGAAGTACTTGAGTAGGAGAATTCAAGGAGGGCAACATGATAGTACTGAAGATGCATTGGCTGCCATTGATATTGTTAAATATCACTTGAAGGAATGATTGCTATATTTTCATTTTTTTAAAAATCAAAAATTCTGCATTGATTCAAGTTGTAGCACTATTCTTGTGGTTGTCTATTCCATCTATAATGCGAGTTGTCGGAAATAGCATTGCCTCTTCGACAAGTATCAGTTCTTCCATTCAAACACGAGAAAGAGCCATTTATTGGGATATCTAGGAAAGATGTTGTAACGGTCCGCCTTGTATCTAAGATGGAATCACAATTGGGGGAGATGTTGAGGTCCCCGACAACTTCCAATCTGAGATTCAACTCTTGTAAGATAACTTGACAAATTTCGTTGTATGGTATCTCACATTGTAGATCATAATTGAGATTTTGGAAGTCGTAAAGAAAAATGTCGTCCAGCTCCTTCACCTCATAGAGCTGTTGCACGGCTTTGCGAGTTAACTCTATGTTGAAGGCGGTTTGAGTTGAATGGACATGTTCATGGATATGGGGTGAAGGAGATAAAACTGAGAAACAATTTTCTTTCATATTCACTCTGCATTCTGAACCTTCGTGGTTCATTTGAACAAGAGTGAAATCTTTCATAGAATAGTTAATGGTTGATGTTTTCAAACATTCAAATTGATCTCGAGTATACTGGTTATCTAATGATTTTGATATGGAATTCTGGAACAACTTAATCTGTTGCCATAATGAATATCATGGTTTTGCAAGGATAAGGTTAATAATGGAATATTGACGTTGTTGGAGGAAGCAACATATTGAAACCATATTAATGATTGTATCAATGATAATGGCCATTTCATAATAAACAAAAAAATGGGCTTGATATTTCAGGGTTTAATAAGAGTTGAATTGGTTTAGAAAGATTTTGTGGTAGAGCAAAGTTAAGTAATTTATGTTTTTTGTAACTTTGAATCCACAAGTGAATGTTAATTTTTATAATTTAATTTGACTCTTACAAAAAGAATACAATTAATAAGTAATGTTATATATTATATATTCTACATAGGATACGAAATTCTAAATATTCTACATATTCTAAATATTCTATAAATTCTACAAATCATACTCAATTGTATGTATTATTTTTTCTGAACACAAATACCACCCAAAATAAACAGCCGAAAAGAACCAGATTTCACATAAAAATAACATTAAAAAATACAATTAGATATATTCATTAGTTTATGAGTATATTAGCAGCCACTATTGCAGTTTGCAGCCTTTCGAGATGCAGAAGCAGGGCGCGTCAAAAAAGACCGCGTCTTCGTATATTTACCTTCAGAGAAGTCTACAAGAAATATTTGATTCTTATCATGAAACAGTAGCATTATCCCGAGCTAATTCAATTCAAAATGGCCAAATTGGTGACACCCAAAAGACCCAGCACCAAGAAACCTGTTTCTAATGTGAAGTCCAAGCAATCGTCTATCACGTCGTTTTTTCAGATCCAGAAGAAACCAACAACCGCGGAGCCGGTGATAGAAAAGTCCAAACAGGAAGAAAAGCCAATAAATTCAATAGGTTCCTCGCCAATAAGACTCGGTCGAGATGGAAGTCTGGAAAGAGATGAGTCGCCAGAATCGCCTAACACCTCGGTCGAACATACCAAGACCGTGGAAATCTCGAAAGGAGATAAACCTTCATATAGTTCGCCCAGTGCTAAATTCAATGACTTGGATTTATCCTCTTCCGACTCGCCTGACACACCAGACACGTCGCTTGAACAGACACGGAACGAATCCACCGCTAAACCTTCGCTCAGCTCTCCAACAGCCGAATTAGACAATTTGGAGTTGTCTTCTACGAAGAGAAAGAAGATCACGGAAATGGCATCTTCGCCATTGAGCAGAAGATCTGCTATTAAGAAGGTTTCGTACGAGGAATCCTCTGACGAGGACGAAGAGGACGATATTAAGCCCAAGAAAAGAAAGAGAGTGGTCTATAGTGATGATGAGGACGAAGATTTCACGCCCGTGGCTGTTGAAGAAGAAGAAGATGATGTTCTTGAGGTGGAGGATGAAGACATCAAGACAGACGCCAGTGATGTGGAAATGGCCGATGTTATCTCAGATGACGAAACGATCTCGAAGAAGTCTCAAAAGAAGTCAAACAGAAAGACATCGCCAAAGACCTCTTCTGCTACAACTACTCGAGTTGCTTTGAATGCGAACAATGGTGCTACATCATTGTCTAAATTCAGCTCTACTTCTGATTTTGAGTATACCAAGATTGAGGTCACTCAACCAAGAAAGTTGGCTAAGACAGCTAAGAACTTTGTCAAAGAGAATGAGGAGAGATACAGTTGGCTTTTGACCATTAAGGATGCTCAGGGAAGAACTGAAGATGATCCTGAATACGACGCCAGAACCTTATTCATCCCCAAATCGGCATGGGCCAAGTTCACAGCCTTCGAAAAGCAATATTGGGAAATCAAGTCTCAAATGTGGAACACGGTTGTCTTTTTCAAAAAAGGTAAATTCTACGAATTATACGAAAATGATGCGATGATTGCCCATACCGAGTTCAGTTTAAGAATTGCTGGTGGTGGTAGAGCTAATATGAAGTTAGCTGGTATCCCTGAAATGTCCTTTGAAGATTGGGCCAAAAGATTCATCGAAAATGGATATAAAGTCGCCAAGGTAGACCAAAAGGAATCTTTGTTAGCCAAGGAAATCAGAGAGAAAGACGGTGGTGTCAGGTCTAAGGAAGAAAAGGTCATCAAAAGAGAATTGTCTTCTATATTGACCGCTGGTACCTTGACCGATTTGTCAATGATTAACGACGATTTGTCGATCTATTGTTTGAGTATCAAAGAAGAAGAGTTGCCAAATGGTGATAAAGTCTTTGGTGTGTGTTTCGTAGACACTGCTTCTTCTGAGATCAATTACATTCAATTTGAGGATGACAAAGAATGTTCAAGATTAGATACCATCATCACCCAAATCAAGCCAAAGGAAATTATTACAGAAAAAAGTAATCTTACTTCGTTAGCTACTAAGGTGGTCAAATTCAATTCGGCCCATCAGCCAATCTGGAACGATTTGAATCCTCTCGAAGAATTCTGGGATTATGATACCACATATGAGAATCTTGTCAGAAGTAAATACTTCAAAGCTCAAGATTTGGACGATTTGTCTAGCTATCCTGCCAATCTTATTGATCTTAAGGATAATTACAAGGTTGCATTCAATGCCTTTGGTGGATTATTGTTCTATTTGAAGTCTTTGAAGTTAGATGAGTCTATTATTTCCTTGGGAAACATTAGAGAATATGACATGGTCAAGAAAAGTACCTCATTGATTTTGGATGGTATCACCTTGAGTAACTTGGAGATCTTTTCTAACACCTTTGATGGCTCAGATAAGGGTTCTTTGTTTAGAATGTTGAACAGAGCCATCACACCAATGGGTAAAAGAAAGTTGAAGACTTGGATCTTACATCCATTGTTAGATCCGAAGGCTATCAATGGGAGATTTGACAGTATTCAATATGTCATGGATAGCCCAGATTTCAGAGATGATGTTGAGAACGTTCTTGGCTCACTTCCAGACCTTGAAAGATTGATTGCAAGAGTTCATTCTGGTACTCTTAAGTTCAGTCAATTTCTCAAAGTGATTCAAGCCTTTGAGAAGATTAACAGTATGGTGAGTGTTTTGCAGGCACATCCAGAAGTCAGTGGCTGTCTTTCACAATTTATAAACAACTTTCCTACCGAATTGAATAGTGCCATCAATGAATGGGAGGAGGCCTTCGATAGAGATGAGGCTCTCAACGAAGTCATCGTCCCCCAAGCAGGAGTTGATGAAGAGTTCGACCAATCTAACAAGACCATGAAAGACTTAGAAGACCAATTGAATACTCATTTGAGAGAATACAGAAAGACTTATAAGTCACAGGAGATTTGTTACAAAGATAGTGGAAAAGAAATATTTTTGATTGAAGTTCCTACCAAGGTGAAGAATATCCCAAAGAATTGGCAACAGATGGCTGCAACTGCCAAGGTAAAGAGATACTGGTCTCCTGAAGTCAGAGTGATAGTCAGATCATTGATGGAACAGAGAGAACTACACAAATCGATTAACGAATCCTTGAGATCCAATATGTATAAAAGATTTGACAAGAACTATCCTATTTGGATGGAAACTATCAACTCCCTCAGCAACATTGATTGTATCATGGCCTTGACAAGAGCTTCAGAATCAATAGGCTATCCTTCATGTAGACCCGAGTTCATAGAGTCAACTAAGGGGGAGTTGGAATTCAAGGATTTAAGACATCCTTGTTTCGCTGGCACCAAAGATTTTATTCCAAATGATGTTAGATTAGGAGGAGACTCTCCTTCAGTGGGTCTATTGACTGGAGCCAACGCAGCTGGGAAATCTACCATCATGAGAACAACTGCTTTGGCAGTTATTTTATCGCAAATTGGGTGTTTTGTGCCAAGTGAATCAGCTAGACTTACCCCAGTTGATAGAATTATGACAAGATTGGGTGCCAATGATAATCTCATGCAAGGAAAGTCTACTTTTCTTGTGGAGTTATCAGAAACAAAGAAGATCATTGAAAATTCTACACCAAAGTCTTTGGTCATTTTGGATGAATTGGGTAGAGGTGGTTCTTCTTCTGATGGGTTTGCTATTGCGGAGAGTGTCTTGCACCATCTCACAACTCATATTCAATCTCTAGGCTTCTTTGCAACTCATTATGGTACATTGGGCTTATCCTTTGAGACACATCCTCAGGTGAAACAATTGAGAATGGCAATTCTAGCTGAGAAGGGATCTCGTGATATCACTTTCTTGTACAAGTTAGAGGAAGGGAAGGCCGATGGTTCTTTTGGTATGAATGTTGCTGCCATGTGTGGTATTGATAGTGATATTGTGGATAAGGCAGAAGTGGCTGCAAAGGATTATGAACATACTTCCAAGTTAAAGAGGGTGACAGAGTCCATCTTGAAAGACATTGGCGATAGTAAGCTCACTCTAGGATTACAGAGTGATATCAAGTGGTTCGCTAATGAATATAAAGCTTTATCGAAGGAAGTCTTTGTTTACGATGAGAATGTGAGGAAGAACGCATTACAAAACGTTCTCCAGATGATAGATGAGCTTTAGATGAACGATATATATGCTGAATAATGTTGATGGTTTTGGGATGATACTACAAAAGTTCTGTAGAAAAAGTAATTCTTGAACCATATCAAGAAATAATCACTTATATTCTGAAGAAAATTGATCTTATAATTCATTGCCAGCAAAAGTGAATAATCTAAAACTGAGACTCCCTCAGACCTTGTGACCAAAATTTGCTCTTATCAATGGTATATACTGCCCAAACTTCCAATCGAGCCAATCTTTATAACATTGAACCAAAAGTAAACACAGCCTTAACTATTTAAAGAAACAACCATCTCTAATTCTGATGTGGGGCCACATGCTCAAAAAAGTGATTCTGAGGAGGAACAGCACCAGGAATATGAAATTGAGGTGGAAATTGGCCATTGAACACTTGATCCACGTTCCCGTTGCCATCATTAGATGGTCCACTAAACTGCATTGGTATAGCATTCATCATCGGAGGCTGTGGCAGCGACGAAGAGGAGCTACCATATTGAGGAGGTGCAAATCTAAAAGGGAACATGTGCTGCTGGGGAGGGAATACCCCAGGTACATGAGGCATTAGTGATTGGTCAGAATAGCGACGTAGCTCCGGTGGTTGAATAATAAAACTCCCAATTAGAGGCCCACCAGGGGTATTCGACTGAACATTTGAACATTTCAGTTCAATCAACACAGGTTCAGATTTTAGCAACTTTCTCTTCTTTCTCTTCAACTCTTGCTCCTTTCTCTGCAAATACTTTAGATATATAGGATCATTAGGCACTGGTTTGGCCATGTCATTTGTATATCTCGCTACTTGATCAGTCGAGGGTCCTGGTAAATAATACCAAATACAACCATCAGGCTCCATAACTTCACCAGACATCTCAGTTCTCAATAGGCCCACCACCATCTTAGAATCGTTGAGATCAGTCACCGTGGTGGAAAATCTCTCGCTGTCACGAATTTCCGTAAGAACCAATTCTTCAACTATAGGTTTATCTAGTTTTTCCGCTTTGATTCTCAGTCCTCTAACTCTTTCAGATGATTGTTTGGTCGGTTTCACACCCTTCATCGAAACCATGTTAGTAAAGAAGCCGCTTACAGGAGCAATTATTGAATCGTAGCAGATCTCCATAAGTTCTCTTAGACTTGGATATATCAACACATCAACTGAATGTTCGGAAGAATTATTTGACACTATTAAGCCAGCATAAAAGTCTGAGTTAAGTTTGAATTGAATCAAACTATTTTTGCCTATAGAAGCAAGATTGGAATGGTCTGCCTTAGGTCTATGTACTTTGCACAAATGTTGAGATTCTGCGCTCTCAAGTACCTGGGAAGTTCCAGCCTCTTTGAAATCACAAGCCATTCCTGAGCTTATAGCACACGTAGCGTGGAAAGATCTAGTGCACTTCTCATGGTCACACTGGAAACAGGCACCTATCTTCAAGTGACATACAATACAACGTAGTCCCCTCTGGGCATTATTGATATCCCGAATTCCATGAATTAGTTCATCATATTCTATCAGTTTAGCCGGTGACTTTTCTTTTATATCAGTCCCAGAAATTCCCACAGAAGAGATTGCTAGGGTTTCAGATACTTCTTCTTTCGCAGTTGTAGTTTTCTCAGTCAACGTAATATCCATCGGTTCTTCTGTCAGACCAGTTTCAATACGTTCAATATTAATAGCACCGAATGCCAAGGCACAGATTCTATGAACCTGTTTTCCATCATCAGTCTTCAAAAGCTGGAAATTCCTCATATTTGTGAGTCTCTTCGGTAAATTATTAGGACATAGAGCGCATTCATATTCAGCTTTAGATGACTTTTGTCTTGTACGTTTCCGTATAACTTTCTTACCATCTTGTAGAGAGTTTAGTTCAAGTATTTCAACATTATCATCCTCGCTTTCACTTTCGCTATCCACAGAAGAAGGAGTAGGTGGGACATATGGAACACCCATGAATTTGCAATGTAACTGATCAACATTGATTCCAACCGCATCTGTTATACACTCACACTTTTGGGTGACCTTGCCATACGGGAACCAATCATCTAAAGCAAAATTGACAGATTCAGCAAGATTATAGCCATAATTGAAACCAGCATGGTAGCCATAAGGATATGTTATGATAAATTCTTGTTCAAAATGTGTGATTTTATTATATTTGATATGATTTTTGTCAAGGAAGGCTGTAGACACCAAGAAAGTCTTATGTCTCAAGAATTCCGGACAATTGGAATATTCCTGGGAAAAGGTTTCCATCATGAGACGGAAAAACTTCTTTTCTTCAGCTTGGGGTATAGAATACCATTGTTTGGGAGCTCCAAAGTGGAGATAATTGATGGAATATAAGTCCTGATCTTCCAAATGCCAGGCAAAGGTGGCTTTCCATAATCCAGCATAAAGATATGCATCATTGACCCCAGGCAATTTCTCATCCATTAAATCTAGAACATTGGGTAGATTGGCAACATTCCACACTTCAAAGTCTTTATTGAACACTGAACCTAGCATATCTGCCCCATACATGGGCTGGGCATAAGTCAAACTTTTCCAATATGCAATCTCAAGTTGTTTACATCTTTCCTTAGTGAACTCCTTGGTATCGATGTTATAAGAGAATTTCTTTGATTTGGAAGTCGGAGTCGAGTTCTTCCGATTTTGTCCTCTCGGGGCCGGTGGCTGGTAATTAGACTCTTCCGACAAAGATTTCCATTGTTGTAAATTATAGGTTCTCTGTTTTTCTATATTTTGCTGGGAAAATACCCCATTTCCCCCGTTTATGTGTTGTGTGATGGGGTTCTTGATCTTAACTGTGTCAAGAACGGCATCGGTGTACGCAGGGAGGCTTTTGACCCATTCTTTCGGAGGAATCACCTTGACAATTCCCGATTTCATTCCATATTTGTTTATAGATTTCTGAAATAGATAGAAGTCCTTGAATTGTTCCATGGTCTATAGAATGGTTAATAACATTGATTCTGCAAAACTTGACCCTATGATACTTACTGGACGGAAGACAGGAACACCGTTTTCCACCACCGAGGGATTAATATCCAAAAGAGGAATGGAATCGCCTGGAATCTTCATAATTGAATATTATTTATTCGAATACTTAGAAAAGAACCGTCGAATAATCCATCAATTGAGGTGCAATTTTCAAGGGATTTGGTGATTTTTTTTTTAATTTGATGATGTTACACACTATATATGAACAAATATTAAGAATAAATTGTCTTAGTATCAAATATTACTCCTTTTTTGTGGCTCTAGAACAATATAATCAATAAAATTGACACATTAATACCGTTGATATCGGCTGTTTCTTCCATTGGTAAATACACGCCACATAAGAGGCTGACATTGCAATGCAAGGGGATTTAATTCCAACGGTAAACACACTACGCAATATACGAGCAAAATATTGTAATGGATTGTGTTTTGCACGAAGTCAAGCTATCCAGGATTCAAATTAATGAAAGAAGTGCAATTAAATAGAGAACAAAATACGAAACCAAACATTCTGAGGAGGGCATTCGAATAGAAAAGTGCAATTGTAGGTGTTTATGACTCAAATAGACTAAAAAAGATCAAATGCTGGTCATTGGTCGTAGTAGAAAGAAACGAAAGTATGAAGATGAAGAGTTGCAAATGATTGAATTGGGAGAAGATTCTGGAGAAAAGAGCAAGAAGAAACGGATATCGAACCCAAAACTCCTTCGTTCAAGCAAATCGGAAAAAAAGCCAATCAAACGATCCATTTCCGAATTGGGCCAATCGATACGAAAGAGATCAAACACTCCCATAGATCCACCAAAAGACTGTGAACAATGGATCGACAAATATCGGCCATTACAGCTCAATGGGGTTGCTATACATCCCAGAAAGCTCCAGGAAGTGAGAGAAAAGCTAAAGAAGATGTTGAACCAAGAAGATTCCACGAGACTTTTGGTACTCTCAGGTCCTTCAGGATGCTCGAAATCAACTGTAATACGGCTTCTTTCCGAGGAATTGTTATCTGGTCGAAAATTGCTCAGTTTGGCCAATTTCTATAGCGAATCTGTAGAAAAACGATCGTGGATCGAGTATGAGAACACCGATCTCCTGGAAACGACGAAAATACGGTCATTTACCGAATTCCTTAGCGATGCCAGCTATCAAACGGACTCTGTAGTGATAATTGAAGATCTTCCGAATGTTTTCCATGATGAGACGAAATTCCAGTTCCAGAAGGCTTTATTGGGCTGGATATACACCAATAAACCGCTTCCTCCATTGGTGTTGTGTTTGACAGAGACGGAAATACCGAACGATTCGGATAGAATGGTGTTTAGTATAGAGAATTCCCTCAATGCTGACACATTATTGGGTAGAGAACTCACGTCCAACTCGAAAGTTTCAACTATCAAATTTAACCCGATAGCTAAAACATATATGATGAAGACTCTCAAACGTATCATGGAGTCCGAGGCTGGAATTTTCTCCAAGATACCCCATCAAGAGACATCGCAATTTCTCGAGAACATCGTTCAACGAGGCGATATCAGATCTGCTATATCGTGTTTGGAGTTCTGGTCCTGTTGGCGACAGAAGAATCTGAATTTCAAGGATGAAAGGTATTTGAGTCTTGGAAGAGAGAGTCAGCTTAATCTTTTCCATGCGATTGGAAAAGTGATATTTGGAAGTGCCAAGAGTGGGAGTCTTTCGGAGGAAGTTTCCACGGAATATTCTTCAGATTACTTCACCACGAAGGAAGTCTTGGATTCGTATCCGAAAAACTCGTTATTACACTTATCATTACTTGAAAATTATTGTACATATGGAGATAAGAATTACAGTTTGGAGGATGCCTCGAAGATACTGGAAAACCTCAGTGCATCAGATTTAATCGCCAACATGGAGGAGGGTTCTGAGGTTGCCATACGGGGAACGAGATGTATATTACGACAAGTTCAGGATTCGATGGGTATAAATACTGGAGACTCTGGGAGACATGGAAGTAGAGATAATATGATTAAGATATCAAGACATTTCAAGAGTAACAGAGAAGCTCGCAAAATAAGGAACCAGGTTCTTGGCTATCAATTGGATAACGGTAAGAAATACTCTTTCGACGATTGCAATCTCTATGTGGGATTTTATGAGCCAATAATTCTAAATTCCACGAAACGAAAGAGAGTGGAGCGTGTTCAAAGGAAATATGTGCCCAGATTGGGAGGCAGTTTTAAAAAGATCTTATTGGATAGTGTTATGCCAATATATCACGAGGAAGATGTGGTTACCCCAATATCTATAATAGACACTGTTGAAGCCTACGAATCAGCATCAGAATTAAGTGATCCTATCCAGACATCAGAACAAGAACAAGTGTCGGATGATGCATTCAGCGATTCTTTTGATGGCGAAATTGACAACATGCTCTCCCAGGTTCCTCCCACCCAATCCTTGAAGATATCCACACATCCAATGCCACACTTAATCGAACAGGAGTTCAGTAGTCAGGAGATCTTGTCCGATTCTGACATAGATAATGTATAATATAACAGGTTACAAATAGTTAGAACAATGTGCAATACAGCTACAAATCAATTACTCCTAAACATCTATTCTCGATCACACCAGTAACCAAACAGACCATATTACAATATAAGCTAAGTAGTGGCTTCGATAGCATTCTTGAAGAAATCCGTGTCGTCTTCCAAACTTTCCTTGATGATGTCCAAACCACCTTGGAACTCGCCATTGATGTATAATTGGGGGAAAGTTGGCCAATCACTGAAGGCCTTCAAACCCTGTCTGACGTTGTCGTCCTTCAAGATGTCGAAGAAACCAAATCTGACCTGGTGTTCTCTCAAGATGGCCACCAATTGTCTGGAGAAACCACATTGAGGAGAGGCCGGGGTCCCCTTCATGAAAAGCATCACCGGAGCAGCGCCTGTCAATTTCTTTAATCTTTCGTTCAAATCCTCCTCCGATTCTTCTTCCTCCTCGACCGGAGCGGCAGCAACATTGCTGGAAACTCCACTGCCAGAGACCGGGGCCACGGAATTGCCCGAGAATTGGTTCAAGGCAGCAACAAACTCCTTGGGATCAGCTCCAGATAACTCCTTCAAGATGGTTCCCTTTCTGATGAGAACAAAGTACGGAACCGAGGAAACCTCGAACAACTCGCCTATCTCGGCGTGTTCATCGGCATTCACCGATATGAACAAAACATTGCCATTTGCCTGTGCTAGGGTGCTGAACACAGTGTTCATCTGTATACATGGTGCGGCCCACGGTGTATGGAAATACAAAGCGATTAGCTTGGAGGGGTCTATGTTTTGAGTTAACTCGGTAAAATGAGACTCAGAGGTCACCTCTATAACCGACATTCTCAACAATATTCACTATTATTAACTGCTGGTTTCTGACAAATCTTCTTTCATATCGCTCATTTCTGGGCCACTTTTTTCAATGGCCGGATTCTGCAACGTCACGTGATGATAAGTCGGATACAACCTGCGCCATCGGCTTACAGCTTAAATCACACCTCATAACTCATTAATACTATAATACACCATTTCATATAACATATATAATACACGGCTGGAGTGGACCTAACGCTGCTGTTGTCTCAAGAGCTCGAACAAAAGCGCAGGGTTTTGGCTCACTTCAGGATGTTGTTGCACGATATTCTGTAAGATCACAAGATCATTTGTAGATAGATTTGCAGGCTCACCGGCTGGAGGTAAATAATTATTATTCGTTGGAGCAGCATTGTAATATGGAACATCCGCAACATATGGCTGCTCCACGGCTTGTTGTTGGCTTGAAGGTGCAGTGGCCGGAGGGGTCACAGTCATCGACCTCCCAGGCATATAATCCTTCTTCACCACAAATAATCCGATTATTCTATCTTCCCCAGATAACAGGTATCCGGAATTTAGGTGGATCCCATCAAAATAGCTTGGAAGTGCCTT
Source organism: Nothofagozyma chilensis (assembly GCA_030573195.1). Taxonomy (NCBI): domain Eukaryota; kingdom Fungi; phylum Ascomycota; class Pichiomycetes; order Serinales; family Cephaloascaceae; genus Nothofagozyma; species Nothofagozyma chilensis. Next base: position 117,854 of record JAJMCV010000043.1, read on the forward strand.
TCCTTTGGCCACCGGTATCAAGTAAGCATCTTTCACATAAGATGGTCTATCACCAAGAACACCATATTTTCGTTTACCCAAGAAGTACTCGAACATTCTCGTGAAATTGCTCTTATTTTCAAGACCTTCACCAGGTTTCACCTCGGCTAATAATAAATCACGAGTCTCAGCAATCTTAGAAAGATAGGGATCTGCCTTCTCGTTCCCCAATCTGCCCTCAATCTCGATAAATCCGGTCTTAATCACATTTTTAGAAAGTGTGAGCAATCTGTCGTTCGTGTTATTTGTAGAAGAGGATCCAAGATAGTAATGTTTAGCTTCAAATGATGCCAACCCGGGAAACGAAATCTGTCCCTCCCATACAAAAGGTCCTAGTTCTACAGTTTCATCCTCACTCATATCCAATCCTTCACCAGGATCGTATTCATCATCCTGTTGGGATTCAGGTACTTGAACAAAGGAATTCTTATTGTTATCATCGCCATTAAGGATCATATCAAAATCATCATCCAATTCAGCAACGGGGTGATTATCCTCAGAAGCTTCATCTCTATTATCTGGAATATAATCATCTTGTAAGTCTTGATTGATAAAATTGCTTTGATTTGCATATGATTTGATATGATTTTCTGGGGTTTTTTCACGGGAAGCGATCTCCCTGACTGAGGTTTCTCGATCATTATCTTGTTTGTTGCTTCTTTCCCTCAGTTCCTCATTGAGCCTATTACGGGAATCATCATTATTATTGAATTCACCCGTGTCTTCCACGATTTCTTCTCCTTTATGCGTTCTTCTGATTCTTGGTTGGTCCTCAACTTTCAAAACAGATTGACGAATACTTTCTCTTCTAACACTTTCTGCCAACTTTTGCAAGTCTTCACTCATCTGTTCCGGCGACAAGCTTGCCAATTGTTGCACAGTCACCTCTTGTTGAACCACCTTATTTATCAAAAACGGCTTGGCCAAATTAATAGTCAAACTTCTAGCCTTTTCACTATATTTCGTTGGAAAATGGTCATGCAATTCCTTCTCCAATTCCAAAGCCCATTTAGTTGATAATTTCACCTTGTCGAAATCCTCCATATATTCATAATCGTCGGGAATACCCGCTTCAAACTTTTGCTGGAAAATAGTGGCTACCCTAGCTCTGGCCTTATCCTTCAACGAGGATATGGAATATGTTGGAACAGATTGAATTGTCTCCTTTTCCTCATTCTTGATACTTTTCCCATCTTTATCCAAATTAGGATACAATTCCGGAACGCAAACATTGCATTTATAAACCTTTGGAACCTTCTTCTTGGTGTAACCCATACATTTGCCATGTTGCCAGGTCTTGCAGGACTCACAAAGAACCATAAATCCCAACTTATCTGTGTCCTCGTCATAATTGTCATTATTGGCTCCACAAGGTAGACATCTCACTCCTTCATCCTCGTCTTGTTTCTCCGGTTCCACCACTTCTTCCTCTTCTAGGCCGTTACTCAGATGTTCTTGGTCGTCAGTTTTCTGTTTCTTGGTGGGAGTGCTGGTTTTAGGAGCTGGCGACTTCCGTTTACTTATCAATTCCTCCTCCAATCTCCTCGACTCGTCCAATCTAGAATTTTGGCCCTTCGTGGCTCTCGCAGAGCGACGGACACTCGATTCTTCTGACATAGTGTTGACGATTCAGTCTCTACAAAGTTACTAGATATTGAGCTTAGAATCGTATAGAGCGCGTAATATTGTAAGTAATAGTCGTTTCGATTATTCAGATCTATGATATTATCCTTTATTTAGGGATTAAGCACACCACAACACAACACACTGGTCCTCTCAATATTCGCAAAAAACACCACAAAAAAAACAGAATTAGACTCAATCAAACGGATATATCAACTTCTCCTCTCAATAGGTTTCTATTAATCCTCTTTCACTGCTTATTCTGGCTATAATCTCTGTGTCTTAAGACTTATTGCAAAAAAATTGCTGAGAATCTCTGGAGACCCCAAATTAGACTGCACACGATAGAGTGTTCCACACGACACCGCAAGCTAATACGAACACTAGGGAGCCGACCTGCATATTTACAGCCTCACATCAATACGCTATACAATACTTTATACAGTATTCTATACAGTAATCTATACAGTCATCTATACACTCTCTATACAGTACTTTCTGCAATACTCTATATAATACACTAAACAATGCCCTATACAGTACTCTCTACAGTACTCTCTACAATTCTCTCTACAATTCTCTCTAAAACTCTCTATATTGTCTGCTGAACCATAAGATATTACATACATTTGATTCAATTAGGTTGAAATATACCAATCAAATTGTTTAATGTGAAAAGTGTATTTTTTTAGGGACTATTTCATCCCTATCAACTCAGATATCTTATCTTTCCGTACGAGTCCCCCACAACGAGTCATACATCTCTACACAAAATAACGCCAACATCCCATATATAAAAACAAGATACTAATAATAGTAACAAGAATCGAAAAAGCTCTATACACCAAGTACACTCTACAACGCCAAGCCTGAAAATCGACACATCCCCCCCTAGTATTATACTATTGAGTCTCTACAACCCAATATCAAGCAAAGAGACTTCGAAAAAAATAAATAACCAAAAGAACCAACCTCAATATAGATGCACTTGGAATCTTCATATCTTGACAACGCCCCCTTTTTAATACCCTCTCTCCTCTTCCTCCATTCTTTCATTTATCTTCTTAATTCTAGCTATTTTGACCAATGGTGCCAACGAACTGACATCATCTGCCTGCAAGATGAATTTGTCGTTTAACAATTGGTCAGAGTCACCTCTTCTCTGGAAGTCAACTTCCAACGTCCAAGCCAAAAATCGCTTCAAATCATATGATAAAGTATCTGGATCCTTGAGCTTTGGTGTACCATTAGTGGTGATCAAATATAACGCTCTAAGAGGGGTCTCGTTCAAGTAAGGAGGCTCACCTTCAATCATTTCAATAGCCATGATACCTAAAGACCATATATCAACCTTAGGACCATATTCCTTTCTGGAAACAACCTCTGGTGCCATCCAATATGGAGTACCAACCATGGTGGTTCTCTTCAAATTAACTTCATTAATCTGCGCACAGAATCCAAAATCGGTCAATTTAATGTCACCATCCATAGATAACAAGATATTATCTGATTTGATATCTCTATGAATAACCCCCTTGGAATGCAAGAACTTCAAACCCTTCAAAGTTTCACGACAAACAGCACCAATCTGGCCTTCAGTCATAACACTATGTGTCACTATGTCAGTCAATGAACCACCTTCCATGTATTCCATGATAACCCAAAGGTCTCCTTTTAACAAGAATGAATCGATGAAATTCACAATATTGGCATGTCTACTACCTCTCATAACCAATATCTCGTTAATAATCAACTCCTTCTTAGGTTGTTGTTCCAAATTCATTTGCTTAATGGCAACACTTCTGTTGGTGCCTCTCTCGTGGGCTGTGTAAACTCCACCCGAAGCACCTTGACCAATCTTCAACAAGTCGCGATAGATTAAACTTGGATCACCTTGAGAACATATCGTAGCCAACTTCTGGTACACTTGCATGTTCTTCCTCTTCTTCTCTTCACGTTTCTTTGCTGACAAGATGGCTGCCAGTTTTGGATCTCTCACTGGCTGCTGATTGGATGGAACACTAGGACTAGTTACGGATGGCTGTTGACTCTTGGAGTTCTGATTATTTCCCGGACTACGTGGATCAGTCACTTTTCTTTCCGACTCAGCATGTCCATTATGGGTATGCACCACTTGTTGTTGGTGTGGCTGCTGTTGAGCGAGTTTTTGAGGGATTGGAGGGGGTGGTGGTGGACGACTTGGTTCTGGAATATTTGGAGGTTGCACAAGTTTAGAAATATTCTCTCTTTTTGGGAGATATATTTGTTGACCTTGTTCAGTATCCATCTTAGGCAACGGTATGTTATCTGCCTGGAAGCTTGGACCAGAGAATTTGGACGAAGGTGCCACTGGAGCTGTGTTTGACCCCTTAGTTTCTGGTGCAGCACCTGGTGTTTGGGCAATTAAAGAATGGTTGTGTGACTTGGATCTAGGAATACCGTTTAATGAAGGTACAGCTGGAACCTTTTCGCTAACCTTTCGCGAGCTCACTCTGAGATTTTTAATGGACTTCGAAGAAAATGATCTTCTTGGAGTAGCTCGAAGCGGAAGTTGCACAGCGGAAGATTCCACTGGAGATTTTACCTGTGGTGGCTTTGGAGCTGGTCTGCTGGGTATATATTGAATATCAGATCCTGGGGATTTGGTAGGAGGAGCTATCGGTGACGGTACTGGTGTCGCACCAAAACCATTTGTTTGAATTGCCAATTTTGGCGACTGCTGAGACCCTTGAGATGAGTGATATGAGTCAGAGTGTCTAGCACTTGGTGTTGAATAGGGGGAGTTCGAGATGGAGGTTGTGGAAGAGTTATTCGAAGCCTTCTCATACTGAAATTTCTTGAAGATACTATCCTCTTGGTTCTCAGTATTATCTTGATAGAATGCAACAATATCCATAACCGCTTGAGGATGTTGTTCCTGTTCCCTTCTGGATATACCACTTGCCGATAACAACCGTTCCCATTCGATAGGTAACCCAGTATAAGAACCGTTATCATCAACACCCACATGTGCTACATGTTTGGCATTGAAAGGTGTTGAGATCTTAATGTTGGAGTTGGCATTGGCACTTTCGCTTGTTCCAGAGTTCGATTTTCTATTACTGAACATACTCGAAAATACACCTCTCACTTTACCCTTCTTCACAGTAGATTTTTGACGAGTTGGTGTCTTAGCCGTGGAATTCGAAGCCTGTTCCATGCCAATTGGAGAAGTAGAATACTTTGAAACCTGTGTAGGAATTGTTGGAGTCATTGATCTGGTGGCATTGAAAGAAGTAGCAGGTGGAGGCTGTTTTGGAGCAGCTCTTATGATAGTAGTTCCACTAGATACCGACCTGTTTTGAGAGGAGGAGGAAAATTCAGGGAAGTTTCCCGCTGGAGGAGTTGGTAATGGTTTGGCCGCTTCCTCAGAACCAGACATAGCACTTCCAAGCTGCATATTGGACATCTTTTGAATCATGTTACTTGGGGAAGTTATTGGCTCATTAATAGAGTTTGAGCTATCTGATATTTGAGAAAGCTCTCCAGAATCTTCACCATCAACACCGAATGATAATCTCTTTCCAACAGGATCAACAACAGCGGCAGATTTGTCTGAAAAATCAAACTCCTCAGTGGTTGCAGAACCGAATATACCAGAGGTGCCATTAGTACCAATTTCTTCAGATATTTGCTTATTTGCTGGAGTGTTGGGTGCCTTATTGGCAACTGTCTGGGAAATAGCATCCTCTTGAATATCTTCCTTCGCATTATCACCATCATCTGCATTATTTATGGCAGTTTCTTCTTCCAAATCCACGCCATTTTTCGATGAGGTTTCGAAAGTGTCCTCTTCATTCTCTATCTGCGAGTATTTCTTCGATAAAACTGTCGAGTCTTGAATTGACGACCATGAGGGATCACCCTCATCGATCGACATATCTTCCTTTATAGTTAGATCGTTATCTTCTTTCACTTCGGTGTCTTCAGACCCACCCACCAACTCAGATGGTAGTATCACCAATTTACTTTCATCGTCGTCGATATTCACACTGCGACTCGTGGTGAAACTATCGTCGATATTTTCTTCCTCCGTCGTGGATATCTTGTCCAACGTATCGTTTTCTAATATGTTTGGAGTTCCCTGCGAATTTGGAGTCTCACTTGGCTCCTCAACCTCTTCTCCCGTGCTCGTGGGAGACATGGTATCTATGTTTTCAAACACATCGGAGTTGTCCGGAAGACTATTCTTCGCTATATTTGTGATGGTTCCCGAGCTGTGAGAAACAGTTCCCGAATGGTCATCAGTCTCGGCGGCCACCAAAACGAATTGTTCCTCGGCATTCGTTGGCTCAGACTCCTCGACGGACGAGGTGTCGAAACTGATGGCCTGTTGCAAACTACCAAGCAGATCCAGCTTGTTCTGAAAGCCCTTCATCGGCTTTCCAGGGTCCAATGTATGAGAAATCGGGTCAAAGAAGTTGTCGTATTCCTCAGCAGGTTGCATCTGCAACTTGTTCAAATTCTCGGTGAGATTCGTATAACTCAGATCGTTCAATTGTAGAGCATTCACATTCAACGACCCGGGCATTCGGGGTAACGAGCCCGGCGACTTCACCGAATGCTGCGAATCACGTTTGGGTGTCGCCAACAACTCGTTGTCCTTATCAAAGGGGGAGGTGGTGTCCGACATGGCTATATATGGAGTATTATTATGTAATGAGCGTGGTGGTTTGCAGGAAATAACTGGTAATGATCAATCACTGACCATCTAAGAGTAACTTTATTGAAGAATTGAGGAATTTAAGGTTGAATTCCTTCCCTTTGGTGGTGTTCAGCGCTAAAAAGTCGGTTGTTTTGGCACAGAATTGAAGTTGGTCTCGTTCAATTCGATTCAGGTCTAATTGGTCGCTTATTCAACACGAGCTGCTTTTCTTTCTCTCCTCTAATTACCTTCTTCTCTTCTTCAACAACATTGTTTTGTGTTATAACTCAATTTTCTTGCAAGCACGGAACTGGAGGTTACCCGGCTCGTCCATTGCTACTGCTACTGCTACTACTACTGAATTACGGTTCGACATGAGATGCACAGCGATTGACAGTGGGTCGTCAACGAGATGTAACTTTATTATTAGGTCTCGGCTAATAAATAGCGAGAGTATGACTCTTATATGTTTCATCACAGACCGACAGACCGCCTCCATTCATTTCCGGCGTTTCCCCCTACAAACAGAAACAATTCTCTCTTTGAATGCCCTTAATTCAGCCCCTCGAGTGAAAAATCACCCTCTTTCTCTCGCTCGTTGGCTCAGGACCTTGCATTATTTTTATCTGCCTTCTAGTTCTGTCCAGATCGTCAGTTCGGCCCAATCCAGATCTTTCTCTCTGTGTGTTGTTGCAGTACAACGCATGTGTTTCTGAATAGGGGAGCCATTATGTTAGCGAAAACGCGACCTCTCCCTATCGTCTATAAGGTTGTTGGGGTTATAACCAAGCCCGTCGTCCGAGCTACCTAACCTAATTTGCGTCTACCGCTCACAATGAACCTAGAGGATGCCTCCTCAAAGAGATATTGGTTTTCTATGAGATAATTTCTCACACTGATCTTATTTCTGGAAACCCCCTGATGTGAATGGATTCCTCGTCCTGTAACAATGGCAAGAGGCTCGAGATGTTTGGCCTTGAACCCCCCATCTTTGACATTCCCATCTTTAACTCTAGCTGCAATCTCATCTCCCCACCATTCTTCTAAACCGCGTTGTGCCGTCTCAACCGCCAACAGTGTGCTGAGATTGTGTAGATCCAATTTGTGCGAGGATCTAGCTTGGTTCAACTTCTGCTTCATCAACCCTCGTTGGTCTTGTTCCGCGGAATCGCGGAACATTTGTCTGTTCTCTGCTGCCAATGTGTTGTAATATGATGCTACCAACTTCGAAGACGCTATGGCCTTCTGACTGAACTCATTACTCTTATTGAGATAATAGTTAGTAGATTTGGTGACTGTAGTGAAACCGGTTCCCGTTGACTGGGTTGTCTCGACCATTCTATTTGGATTAATGATCTGTACGGTGTTTGCCTCCAACTCTTTCTGTCTCTCCAAGAGAAGCTCACTCAGTGATCTCATATATCGTCCCTCTTCATACGTGAATTCATAAGCATTCTCATGTACTATCATAGAAACTAGCATGAAAACCTTATCAAGATCACCCTCGAAGAAGGCCAATGCCTTCTCTAGAAATAACTCGTCGACTCGAAGAAACTCGTTGCTTGAATTGTACAAACTTTTCAAATCGCCAGCCTCATTGGAATTTTCATCATATACATATGGTGTATGATCGGGTTCGTTGGGTTTATTCTGTGTTGGTTTTTTCCCGACAATTGGTCCCCCACCACCATATTGAACTCTTCCACCAACGGGCATCTTTAGCTCGCCCTCCACATCATTGAGAACACTCGGACTTGGAGGCCATTTGATTAGATGTATAATTGCTCTGATCACACTGGAATTGTTTCCATGATAAGCACTTCGACATGTCTTCGAATCACATCCCGTGAAATCGACCACTTTCTTCACCTCCTCATTGATGGCTCCCCACATCTTTGGCTTCGGTGGGGGTTCGGAAGTCACAAGCACCTTTCTCTGGATCTTTTTGGTTGGCTTCTTTTGCGGCTTTATTTCCAGTTTATCCTTTTGTATTGGCTCAGATTCGCTCAACTTCAATTCTTCCAAGATGGAATGGTTCAAGAGCGACTCGGTGGTCCTATCAATATCGTCTCCATTGTCTTTGAACGATTGTTCTATTATATTTATATCGATATCGGGAAAAAGATCCTTCAATTGACCCACTTCTCTTGAGACTTTCGTGGATGTGGAGCTCTCTTGGGTCAATTGTGCTAGATTGAGAAGAATATCGATGGCCCGAGTCTCAACCCCATCGGCCTCCTCAACCGCCAGTCTGACTTCCTTTTTGGGGAACATCCCAAACATTTCATGTAAAGAATCAGTTAATGAATCGAAATCTGGCCTCGAAACTCGGGAGATGGGAGGGGATTCCCTTCTGGTGCTTTTGTCGTCTAGAATTGATGACGACATTGTTGTACTTTTTGAACATTCAAATTTTGATCCGAAAATCGCTGAAGTTAGCTCTAATGGAGAATTGGAAATAATTATGATCTAGGTGCAATCTCCAGACCCCCCTGATTATCGTTGTTCTGTTGTTGCACTGATTTTTCATCGATCGGTTCAAAAATATTCTTATGCATGTACGCTCAATGCGACAGCTACACAACTACAAGAGGCCAAAAATATTAAATGCCGCTATTAATAATTAATAAAAAAGATTCGTAAACATCATTATTTGGGATCAGAGCCCCTTCTTAGCATCCCGGTGCTAAGTGAAGCAGATATCAACTATTGTACCCAAGGGGTGGGACATCAGTCTAAAATCAAGTACATTAACTAGTCATATTATTGACAATCTCCTCTTTTCTTTGAAGAACTAGCGTCTTTATAGGAACCAACCATTTCAACAAATCGTCCTCGGTTTCCGCGCAGAACCGAATTCTCTTCAAACGCGTAATTATCAACAAACACCACACCTTTGTCCGACTCAACGGATCCAACTCTATAACGTCCACTATATCGCTGATTTGTAGCGTTTTCGCCGGCTTTCTGTCGCTCTTGGATTTGTAGAAATAGATGCTTTTGTTGGTCAAAATGATGTAGAATCGCCGCCATTGGTTGTAATGTTTGCGTAATCGCAATAAATACCCCTTTTCCATAATATATTCCTTGTTTCCGTTGCGTCTGGTCTCTTCTTCTAGAATCCGCGACGATTCCTCTCCTTCTTCCTCCTCCTCAACGATGGGAGGTGCGGTGATTGTCTGGTAATCAGACGGAGACATGTTCGAGTCCGAGGCCCCACTGGTGAAATCGGAGTCAATCGAGTCATCTTCGCTGGATTCCTCCATCTTGGAGCTTTTTTGTTTCGTCATCTTCGACGAATGCAACGTCTTGGTCACATTGGACTCCATCGTCAGCGTCGAGCTGATTCCGCCATCAAGCAGATCGTTTATTACAGTGGCCAATCCCACGGTCCATTGTTTGAAAATGTCTTCGCTTTCCGCCTTGAGATGGATCACCTTCTTGTTGGTATAAATGGCAAAATGAAATTTATGATGGTCGGGAATCACGCTGAACGAGAGGAGATTCGACCGATTGATCACATTCAACGCCTTGTATTCCTTCGAGTCCTTGTAATAATTCAATTGGCCCATACGTAGAACAAACCATCTCTTTCGCCATTGGTGTGTTTTGGAGGATCTCTTCAATAATGTGGAAGAGCAGATTAATCTGTTTTCGTCGTCCATCGCCGTTTCTGTGTTGGAAGGCATTGAGGTCATGTTAATTATGTTCTTCTTTTCGTCTTCAATTCCTCATAATCTCCTGAAACCTCCTCAGCCTTTCTCTTCTCCATTCTACTCAGTTAACATCTTGCATCGTCTTTCCTGTATGTTTATATTCCCGTGCTTAGTCAGCTGACCCGAACAGACGGAGAACCATCATTAAAGGAGAAGAATATTATATTAAAGATATTATTAAACGAATTGGAGTAATAATTAGAAGAAGTATTCTTTTTTTGGTTCTTCTTTATTATTTCTGGCTTGTTGTGGTGAACCGGTTTCTTTTCTTAAGCGAAGACAATAGCCGAAATCACATTAACCAGATAGATGGCTCATCTCATGCGTAAAGAAACCACAATTCATATTAAAGAAATAGAATATCGTAGTTAGTCTCCAGAAAATGAAATCTTCTCCTATCAAACTACAATCCGGATTGTCGTTCATCGCTCTCGGTAGCATTTAGTGGGTGTTATCGTAGATTAGATCATTATCTCTTATCATCATCTCTCACCACATGAAAATACAAAATATATGGGAATATCCATCACTGGAATCGCTATTAAAAGGTGTTGACTATCCATATTTGTTTCCCGCGGCTTCCCTGTTAGGCAATATGCATGTATTTTGAACCCATTTTGTCGGAACTTGTGTCGAAACCTCCAATTCTTAGAACAGAGAGAGAATGCATGGGATATGCAATATGAAGGTGTTAATATTGGGTGGTTCAGTAAAATGCAAACTTTGCTCGACTTGTACAATCTCCTCCCAGCATAAAACATATCACACACTCCATAGCACGTACAACAACACTCACACACCACTCACCACCTCACTCACCACCTCACTCACCACCTCACTCACCACCTCACTCACCACCTCACTCACCACCTCACTCACCACCTCACTCACCACATCACCCACCACATCGCCTCGAATCCAGATAACAGCCGCTCTCGAAAACAAACTTTCACACCGTTGAGATGCACATCCTTACGACATTCGTTTTGCAGCAGGAAACTTCCACATTAAGAGCCATCGGAACCTTGTCCACGAAAACAGATAAGTTGCCGCGCTCTCTACTTACTCTATTAGACTCGATAATATGCATGTTGGAGATTTTCATCCATTCCATGGATGGTTATAGTACTGTGATGAGGCGCATTCCATCCGCCAAAGACCCAAAAAGGACCAACTTGCCCTGCTTGCATAGAACATGTATGTAGGTCCGAAGGAATAAATGAAGAATAGTCTTCAATAACGAGTACATTTCGTCAATTTTTCTCATGAAACAATATCCATTCTCGTAATTATGAAGATCTTCTTTTCAGGGCCAATTTCAGCCCCAACCACCCACATCGCAGCCATATCCCACTTCAACTCCCGCAGTTGAACTGCAGGTTTCCAGGCAAAAGATGTGAAATTCTCACTAAATAGATGCAACAGCTCGATGTAGCATTGAAAATTTTGTGGCTACATGACGTGGAGACTCGCTAGGCAGCGATAAGATACTCCAAGATGGTTCATAAAGACTCAACTGTTGTCAAGTCGCTTTGCCATAGTCCTTCGTATTTAAACTCCTGCTCCCCCGTTCCAGTGGCTGCAAATTTGTAGCATCATATCCCAAACATGAATAAGACCACGGCTGAGGGCTACTTCTACAAGTCCAGCTCTAACGAAGCTGGCGATTACAGCAAAGAAAACGCTCTCCAATACGAATCCGTTTCGCAGCCTGTGTTGGCACGTTCCTTGAAATCGAGACACATCCAGTTGATAGCCGTTGGTGGTGCTATTGGAACTGCTTTGTTCGTCAGTATCTCGGGTGGGTTATCATCAGGGGGTCCTGCCAGTTTGTTGATAGCGTTTGCCTTTTGGTCCACCATCATCTGGATGGTCACATCCTGTTGTGCTGAGATGGTGTGCTATTTGCCGGTCCATTCTCCCTTCATCCAAATGGCTGGAAGATGTGTGGACGAGGCTTTCGAGGTCACTGCCGCCTTCAACTTCTATTTGATGATGTTGATGTATGTTCCCTTCGAAATCACCGCTGTGAATGGTTTGATCCATTTCTGGAGAGGCGATTACTCTCCAGCCATCACCTTCTGTGTGCAAATTTTCCTCTACGCCATGATCAACATCTTTGCCGTCAAGTTTTACGGAGAAACCGAGTTCTGGTTGTCCATCGGTAAATTCATCTTGGTCATCGGCTTGTTCGTCTTCACCTTGGTGTCCATGTGTGGTGGTAATCCCCAACATGACAAATTCGGATTCAGAAACTTCCATCCTGGTTTTAATGAATACATTTCCACGGGGAACTTGGGGAAATTCGAGGGCTTTCTCAGCTCTCTTATCACTGCCACTTTCGTCATCGTTGGTCCTGAATACATTTCCATGGCTGCTGGTGAGACAGAAAACCCGAGAATAGTATTAAAGAAGTCGTTCAAGACGATTATTTTCCGTCTTTGTTTCTTTTACATCTTTGGTGCGTTATGTGCTGGTATTTTAGTTTCATCCACTGATCCAAACTTGGCTCTTGGTGGTACTGTTTCGTCTCCATATGTCATTGCCATGACCAACTTGGGTATCAGAGGTCTCCCAGATTTGGTCAACGGTGTATTGATCACCGCTGCCTTTTCCGCAGGCAACTCGTTTGTCTATTGTGGCTCGAGAATTTTGCACTCGTTGTCTGTCAGGGGATTTTTCTTCAAGATCTTTGCCTACACCACCAAGACGGGTGTCCCGATCTATTGTGTTGCGGTCAGTATTGCCTTCTCGTGTTTATCGTTATTGCAATTAGGAAATGGCTCAGGCACCGTTTTGGGGTGGATGGTGAACATCTGTACCGGGGCTCAGATCTTGAATTACACGTTCATGAGTATTTCGTACTTATTTTTCTACAGAGCGTTAAAGGTGCAAGGAATAGATAGATCCACCTTGCCATATGTGTCATATTTCCAGCCATATACTGCGATCATTTGTTTGGTGATCACATCGATGATGGTTGGTGTCATTGGATACACTTCGTTCAAGCCATGGAGTGTCGACAATTTCATTGTGTATTACATCATGGTTTTCATTGATATTGCCATCTATTTGGGATGGAAGATCGTCAAGAGAACCAAGCTCATCAGACCAGAAGATGTCGATTTGACCAGCGGATTGGAAGAGATCGAGGAACATGAAGCTCAATACCAGGCGGAAAAGAATGCTGGTACCTACAACGAGCAGAATATCTTCTTTAGATTTTTAGACAAGTTATTATAGAGAATAAGGGTGTTATTGGTTGCATGGGAGAATTTATGGTGGCAGAAGAAAATTAAATTAGAATTAAAATAATGAGGTTACGATTAGAAGGTGTAGGATGAGAAATGTGCAGTGGAAACAGGTGACAATAAATGGTGATATTTCGATATTTTTGTTTTCCAAATGATTCCAAGCCTTTAATGAATCAAAAACGGCCGAAATTCTCAATTCTATAGACTTTCTAATTTAATATATTGAAATTGGAGTTGTTTCCCGATTGAGAAATGAAGTGTCAATCGGACCATTTGATACGCGTGATTCTCGAAACACGGTTTCCACACGCAATGTTTTTTTGAAAACACGACACCGCAACCCACAGCTGACTACAGGAATGTTTCAACGTGATGTGCACACGACCGACCCTGTGGTAACCGTGATCCACCCCTCCAAACACTAGAAGGATATCCCTTGAAAAAACAATTCATTTCCATACGATAATTGTTGGAGTTATTCATTCGCTTTACCTTCCAGTTGCAACAGTGTGTTATAGACGGGTCTAGCACTGCTGTTGGTCTGTGAGTATCATATCAAGATGAGTCCCAAACAAAACCATCTCACGGTTCCAAAGACTCCAAGAGGTGCTTCCCATGGGTCCAAAAACTCCATCAGTTTCGGTCTAGGGTTTTCTCCCTCGTTTCCCTTCACATCTCCCGGAAATCTCAATATCTTCAACTCGTTCTCGCCCCAACGGTTCCTCTTGAACCACGGTGTGGAGGACGGTTCCAAGGCCCAGACCTTCACTCCTCCGGACTCCCAGGTCAGACGAAAGATCTTTTCTACTCCGGGTGGAGAAGACAAGTTGAAGGAGATCTGGGAGATCTTTCCTGATTTGGACTCCAAGAAGGACGACATGAACGCGACATTGACCTCCATTCACGAGGAAGACAAGGAAAACGACATGTTGAGTCAAGATGAAACCACGTTGATTTCGCCCAGTTTGATCTACAAACAACCATTATCGACGCCCTTGATCGAGGCTCATTCCACCGTCAAGGACGAGTCGGAAGATAGCATATTACACGACACCCAAGATGAGGACGAAGATGAAGAGGATCACGATGAGGCTGAAAAACATCAACATATAGACGATTCCATTAGCGAACACAGCCATCTTGAGCTCAAAATGGGGTTCATAAGACCGCCGCTTTCAGACAGAACAGACCAGGTGTTGAACACTGCTCCGGTGATCCATCCGTCGTCTTCTTTCCTTGATCACGATGAAAAGACCATTAAGAAGAGAAAATTGTCTAGTCCATCCGTCAGTGGCAGAAGCATGTCTATATCCTCGAATTACACTCCTTCGCTCGAGAAGGTGTGGACGGAGGAGCTAGATTTCGTGTTATTGCAATCGTTGAAGAAAATCAGAGATTACAAGAAGAAGAGACCCACCGAGAAATTGGCCCAAAACAAGGTCATCTCCAAAATAATACTCGAGAAGACGGGGGTCATGAGAACCTCCAAGCAAATTGCATCGAGAATCAACTATTTACACAAGAGAAAGTGTTCCAAGGCCAGTTTGGAAAATGGCCCCAATATCAAGGATCTAGATAGTTTGTCGCCAACTGACTCTATCAGCGATGAAATGATAGACAATATCATGAAGACAACTCCGTTTGATAACTATATGAACACTCCTAATGACTCTATGACGTTTGGAAGCACAAGAAGTGAGGACATGTCCATCTTGGACAGAGAGATAGAATCCATACTCTCTTCGTCGCCTTTGATCTTACCTCAACCATCATCCACGAGATATGAATTGATCCCTGAATCATTTGATATGAAGTTCAATTTCACCGTGGGAGAAAGTTTCCGGTTCACCAAATATGGCGAAGCTAACATCGAACAAGTCAAGACTTCCTCGATTGCAAACTTCCTAGAACCAAGAATAAATAGTGGCCTTTTCGAGGATTTAAGCCATCATAATTCTTCCTTGGACAGTGTGCCAATCTTCGTGATCGAGTCGAAATTGGCATCCTTGAACGAACCTCTTAACTTGATAAATGGGAGTTTTGATTCGAATTTGACTTTCAATGTGCGGGATTCCTCGTCTGTTAGTAAGAATATGTTGAGCTGGAAATGTGCAACAAGAGTGTATGATAATAACCAGCTTCTATTGAACTTGTGTGAACATATCAATGGCTACAAGAACTTTGTTGACCCACCCGAAACCAAAAGAGGTCATTCCAGTTTCCATTTGAAAGTTCCATTCGTATCATCGTTCTGGTCCGGGTTTTTGAGTTATATTTCAAATGGCGGGAACTCCTCTTTGGAGGACATCTCAGTGGTTCAATTCATATATGAGGGTGAAGAGAAGAACAAGAAACATCCTGGTATCTCTGGAATGGCCAATGGTAAAATCCATTCTTGTTTGATATATACATTTAACAGGGGTGATTGCATGGAGGGTAGTACGGTCTTCAAAAGACTTGTATTAGAGAGTAATGGAGCGAATGTTGAGGAATCTCCAAATGGAGTTGAAATCAATCTCAAATCTGATGATAATACTGTTGATCTTGATGATGAAGCTACTGTGGCAGGTTCTCCAAGAGGAAGTTTTTCACATCCAAATTCGTCTCCTGTTGCGGAGAGAAGAGATTCAAGAAGAATTGTTCATGAGAATCATCAGAGACAGAATTCCAACCCTCAACAATTGTCAATAGAGGTTCCAGCCAGTGATATAAATCAAGGAACCCAGAACCTTAACTTGGGTTTATCTCAACAGCAATTTTTCGCACAACCAAGTAGGTATCCGCTGCAACAACAACAACCACAACAGCAACAGCCATTACAGGTATCAATGCCAATGCAACAACCTCAATACCTCATGCAAATGAATCATCAACAACAACAGGTTTTGAATAACAGCTTGTTATTGCAGCAACAGATGATACAATCTCAGTTGCATAACCCACAAGCCATGGCTTTGAATCAACAATCCATCGCCAACTTCAATGGTTCGAAGTCCATGATGATGATGAACCAGCCTACATATCTACAAACGCAATTTCTGCCCCCACATCCTCATTCCCATTATGCTAATATGGGATTAAGATCAGCACCTGCTGGACAAACCACCTTCTTTGTTGAGGGCCAAAGTCCAAATATGTCCAATAATGGCTACAGACAGGGGATCGAAATAAAGCCAAATGTCAATTCCAATTCTCAAGCAATACGAACCATGAGCAATGGGAATTTACAATTTCAGTTTTACAAACCAAATTAGAAAAAGAGAGAGATATATATAGGAAACAAGCCGGGAAAAGTGCTGGTTATAAAGGAATATAGAATGCTGTGATAGGGATCATTTATTCAAGGTGTATTTTCAAGTCATTTTTTGTGTTATTAATTTTTTATTACTTTTTATTGTTATTTTGTGCTCCGGGAATGTATATTGGTTACGGTGTTTATATTGTAAGAATATCTACAGATTATCTGTCTATACAAGTATAAATTAGAATCAATCTAGTCACACCTCAGAAATGAATCATTCTTTGAGCCAAAGTAGAATTGTCATGCTCAAGGTTCGCCTTAATAGGCTTCTCGTTTTCTAGTTTCGATTTAATTGATTTATGAATGTGTTGGAGATAATCAGCATAGCTCTCGGTCTTGTCAAGTCCTCTATCTTCGACACATAACTCGAGAACCTCGTGCTCGGCAACGTCCAATCCAACTCTTGCCATTTGAACTCCCAAGAAGTCTTTGCCAATAACAGAAGCATAATACTTAACGATATTTCTGGCCTGGAACGATATGGAGGTTTCAAGAGTAGGCAACTCATCGAGAAGAGGGTCAATATCGTTGATAGAGTCGACACCGAAAAGATCTCTCAATAACAATGGGTTTGCTTGAGGATGAACCCACAAATATAACTTTTCACCATTGAAGACAAAATAACAGCCAAATTGCAAAATGGAAGTTGAGGCTGGCTTTGCCTCGGGCGTGATGAACTTGCCGTCTTCACGGAAGAGAGCTTCATCATCATTCATGGAATGCAATTCTATAAAGGCGGGATATAAGTAGTAAGACAATCTTTCCAAAGGAAGAGAAGTGATGTTCATGGATGAAGCAATCTTAGCGTCATAGTTGACCTTTGCACCTTTTAAGATTCTGGATTTTTGCAAAGCCAAGATAAACATAGGCAAACAAGTCAAACTTTCTGGGAACACCAATTGCAATGAAGAAGCGGAAATGGTAGTCAATGCACGATAATTAGTGCATACTTCCACCAACTTTGTGTTAGTAGAATTACGCAACTCAGTAAGAGTTTGGGCACCCACGAAACTAGTTGTATCTCTAGCAATGATGGAGGTAACGGTATCAAGATCCGCAAATGAGAAAATATCATTAGCTCTCTCAGAAACTGCCAAGACCAAGTTGATGACCCTCACTTTTCTCAAACCTTCCTTGGAAGTGTATAACAAGGCAGCTTGGAAATGTGCATCAAGTTTGGTATTTAATTTGCCATCGTAGCTGAACAAGACCGAGAAGGTTTGATCACTCGATAACACGGGAATATTGGCATCGCCCATTTCACTAGGAGTATATCCACCATAATATTTGAGCACTTGTAACCCATTGGAACAACGAACCTTCAATTGACCTTGGTAACCTGCGGAATTGAGAATGGAAGCTTTAAAATCACTGATGAAGTTTCTTTGATCTCTATCAACGTTGAAGTTTTGGTAGAGTTTTACTTGGCCACCAGTCTTGGAAACCAAATGACCAATGTTTTGCAATTCTATTGGGGTATGGGAAACAGCAAACAAATCAACACCCACATTAGCTGTAGCAAGATCGGTGGTTAATTTCTTGTAAAACTCGTTGTCAGCGATTAAATATTCCTTTTCCTTCTCTGTCACCAGTGGATCTATCTTCGATTGTCTCAATTTCACAGTTCCTGCACCCCAAGATGGGAAGGACGATAAAATGGCGGTGATTTTACCACCTCCAACAGTTTCCAAGGCAGCACGACAGGCGTTCAAAGCTCCACCAAATGCAATTTCGGGTGTGATGAATCCAGAAGCGGCACCAATTCTATTAAGAACATCTTCAATGATCATTCTGGATTCGGATGGATCAACAAACAAACCTTCGCTGAATGGGACGAAGGGCTCACCAACATCGGAAACGACAGATAATTGAGGTTGTTCAAGTTCCGGACTCAAATTGTAGAAGTGAATGGTTCTATCGAAGGTGATTATGGCTATTCTACCGTTTTCTGGGAACTTCGACTCAGTATCTTCCGATGTGTTGGAATACAATGTGCTTCTAATGGCATCAGCAGCTAACTCAGGCAAATGTTTCTTGACCGAATCTTCGCTGACATCTATTAGGAAGATATGGTGCAATGCTTTTGGTTGAACTTCGTTCAAGAAGTATTCTTCCGGGACAACGTAGTCAACCACCCCCTTATGCAACTCTGGTCTTTGGTAGAAGTCGACTCTCTGGCCATTGGGGGCAATTGGCGAGGTATATTCACTGGGACAAGGATTTGGGAATTCACACATATTACAAATGAATCTGTAATCTCTTGTGTGTTGCATGGCCGGGTTCATATAAGTACGACAACGACGACAACGCGGTGGACCACCAATGGTTCTCAAGTCAACTTGTGGAACAGTCTCATCTCCCTCGGTAGGTGCAAACGGTCTCATGGTCAACCCCACAGGCAACTTTGTGACGCTCCGCAATTGCTCACTGACCGGAATTTGATACATACTTGATCTCATGAACTTGGGCGAAGCAGTTCCCTGATCTTGCACCGAATATTGGGTTGTTGCAAGGGGAGGACAAGCGTTCTGGAAGGTCATGAAGGTGGAGTCCAAGAATTCCTTACTGGATTCGTATCTTTTTCCTGGAACTGATAAAGTGCCATCGGGGATGAATTGACGGCCCGGTTGTGGGATCTCAGCCTTAACACCCTGATGATGGGATTGGGGTTCTTGTTCCGGCGAATTGAATTGGGGGGATCCGAATTGCGACACAGTGGGGTCGGCCATTTGCGGAGTGTTGAAGGGGGAAAAGGTGCTCGATTGACCAGCAAATTGTGTTTGGGGAGTGTGGAACGATGCCTGTCTGTTCAAGGTTGGGGTGGGAACTGGAGCGAAAGATTGAAGAGACGTTTGTCTGTTCAAGGTAGGGGTGTTTGCCTGGGAACCAAAGGAGGTCATATGGGGAGTTGACGGGAAATGCGAAAGATTTGGTGTCGACGGTTGACTTCTCCATTGTTCGTTCGAATGGAAGGCTCTTGCTGGTCTCCTATTCTTCTTGGGAGTGGTGGAGACATGGGATTGATCCGTCATTGAGAGGTCCTGGAACCCATTATTCAACTGTTGGAGCCCAGATTGAAAGGGGTCGATGTTGGGCGGATGGAAAGACATTGCGCTTTGTCTTTATAATGACCGTTGACGTTTTTTATGGGCGTGTTGGCAATAAAGTTGTCTCAATGATCTGGTGTGAACGGCTCGTTGTCCATTTGATGAAGCAATGGTTGGTAAACGCACGTTATGGAGAAAAGAAGGGTGGGGTTTTTTTGGTGGGGGAAGGGAATTAAATGGGGATTTTATGTGATTTTGCGAAACATATGAATGGGGGAATCGCAAAACAAAAAAAGGTATAACAATCAGATGATTTCAATTGGAGTTGAATTGGGGTTATTGGATGGAATATGAGTATTGGTTGGTGCACTCTATTGAAAAAGGTATTCGAGAGATATTTTGAGGAGAGACAAGATTAAATGAAAATTTGATTAGATCATTTTGAATATATGAATGAGGGGAATATATCGATAAACAATTCACATCAATCAGACGATTATGTGTGTTTTTGAATTGGGTTGTTATTGTTGGGTTGTGCACGAAAAGGAGACGCTATCGTTCCCGAGACTATTACATGGGCGTGTTTGTATACATTGGGTGGGACACTATGCATAACATAACATTGCAACCGATTTTTCAGATGAAGAGTGATAATAGTTTGAATATAATTGTTAATAATAAATAATAGTAAATATGGGTGTGACTGGCTTGCTCCCGGAATTGAAGGAGATCCAAACCCCCGCCTCTCTCGAGAAATACCGAGGACAAACCTTGGCTGTAGACACCTATGGTTGGCTTCATAGAGCGGTTGTATCGTGTGCTCCAGAGCTATGTCAAAATCTACCGACCAGAAAATACGTTTCGTCGGTGATGCGGAAGGTGATGATGTTGAGACATTTCGGGGTCGAGCCCTATTTGGTTTTCGACGGGGACCATCTCCCCACGAAGGCTGCAACTGAAGAGAGCCGTCGCACGAGAAGACAGACGAATCTCGAAGAAGCCGCGAAATTGCTCGAGAAAGGAGATCGTAAGGGTGCTAATAAGTCGTTTATGAAGGCAGCAGATGTCTCGACACACATGGCCAAGTCTCTCATTGAGGAATTGAAGCTCCATAACGTCAAATATGTGGTTGCACCATACGAAGCTGACCCGCAGATGGTATATTTGGAGAAAAAGGGCGTAGTTGACGGGATTCTTTCCGAAGACTCTGACTTGCTTATCTTTGGATGCAAGAAACTCATCACCAAATTGAACGACCGCGGTGAATGTGTCGAGATCTTGCGAGACGACTTCAACAAATGCAGAAAGGCTCCCATGGGGATGTTCTCCCAACCGCAATTGCGGGTTATTGCCATGTTGAGTGGTTGTGATTATACCAAGGGTATTCCCGGTGTGGGATTCAAGGGCGCTATTCAATTGGTGAAGAGACATTCCACCATGGAAAAGGTGATAATAGCACTAAGATCAGATGGCACGAAAGTCCCAGACACCTTTGCCGATGAAGTCAACATGGCAGAATTAGCCTTCCAATATCAGAAGGTTTATTGTCCATTGGCCGATAGATTGGGAACCTTGAATGAACTCCCTGTTGAGGTGCCCGAGGGTTTGGAAGAGGCATGTGGGAAGACATATGAAGCACATATCCATAAAGCCATATCTAGAGGTGATCTCGATCCCTTCACTA
This sequence comes from Nothofagozyma chilensis, assembly GCA_030573195.1. Taxonomy (NCBI): domain Eukaryota; kingdom Fungi; phylum Ascomycota; class Pichiomycetes; order Serinales; family Cephaloascaceae; genus Nothofagozyma; species Nothofagozyma chilensis. The sequence continues at coordinate 139,202 of JAJMCV010000043.1, forward strand.
AAAAGCCATTAGTTACAAGAGAGCAAAATCTTCACTTGCTTACGAGAAATAAAACTGAAGATTTCTCGAAGACAAGGAATACGAAGGTTGGAAGTGTTACAGCAAAGAGAACCCTTTCCACGCCAAATCCAAAGAAGATGTCTATCGACTCTTTTTTCAAACCAGCCTCAATTCAAAAACCCACTCAACAGATAAACGATTCAAGAACGCTAGCTTCTGTTTCTGTCAACAATAATACCTCCATCGCCCGTAAGGTTTCCATTCTCAATGATCTGACCCCCAAGAAAGATGTCAGTTCCACGAGTAAGTTCTTTTCTAACAGAGATCAAGTCGTTCCTCTGAAAACTGTTGAGATTACACTTGAAACCCAAATATCGGACGACTTGATGGCACCAGCATCACCTCAGATTAAGAAACTGGCACCGACTGATATCAATTCTAGCGACTTTGATCTTACTGATCCAGATATGGAGGAAAGAGTATCTCAGGAAATATGGAACAACAAATCCGAGGACAATTCAACCATTTTCAGTGAAGAGTTCCTAGATGAGTTGGCAGACGTTGAACCCATTCCTGTAAATATTCCAAAGGAACAAGACGACATCGGAAACTTGAAAGAGCGGTTTGGAATTAAGTTGGAAACGCCTTCTGCCCCCAGGGAAATCCTTAGAATGGGAGCTCGTGGGAAATTGGGTTCCATCGTTATCAACAAGAAAAGAAAGCCTCTTAGTACTACGGATTTGAATCTCCCTTCAAATGATCTAAAGAGACAGAAGATTGGCCTTACCAGCATGCCAAACTTGAACAATTTTGCATACAACAAAAAATAGAAACTTCTTCATGGTACATAGAGCAATGGACAATTCACGAATTATATAGCATTTTACACACATCATAACTAAACAAAATCAATTTTTATGTATGAAACTGTAAAACAAAGAAATCTACATTAAACTTAAAGTACCTTACCAATAACCCCACCAGTCAGGATCTTTTGTTGAGTGGAGTCCACCTTCTTCAACTTAGTACCCAAGTTGATTTGTCCAAGTAAGGAACTAATGTCTGGAGCTCCAGATGAAGCTGGCGCAGATGAAGATGGAGGTGGTGGAGGTGGAGGTGGAGCTCCAAATGGAGGTGGTGGTGGAGCAGCACTAGTTGGAAATGGTGGAGGTGGAGGAGGAATTCCATTTGGAATTGGAGGTGCTGGAGGTGCTGTGGTATTAGGTAATGGAGGTGGTGCTGGAATTGAAGTCTCAGGCAAAGGTGGTGGCACCCCGTTTGGTACTTCCGGAGCTGATGTTCCAGGAATTGGAGGAATAAAAGAAGTTGGAATAGGAGGAATAGAATCAGGAAAAGAAGGTGCAACCTCTGGGACAGGGGTCGAGACACTGTCGATGAATTCCTCGGCCTCGTCATCTTCGATCAATGCAGTGGGCACTTGTGGGACTGGAGGAATAGTCTCCTGCACCTTGGGGGCGACCTCGGGAGTCACCTCCTTTGGGGTAGGAACAGATGAATCATTCTTACCATTGATTTCAGAGGTCTGTGACTGCGTTCTTGGAGGTGGAGCCATGCCACCAAACAACAAGTTTGCCAAGTGAGCGGCACCAGATCTTGTAGGCATTTCATCCTCACTTGATTCCTTGTCAGAGTCACCCCAATCATCATCTGGGGCTTGCCCTCTCTGTGAAGCTCTTTGGGCTGCTGCTGCATTAGCATCAAATACAGGCTCCTTGTTTTCGGGCTTGAAAAATGGATTGTTGTTTTTAGCAGCAGCGGTACTGTTAGCTGGTGTAACGGTCTCTGTCTTTCCCGGTTTAGAAAATGGATTACTTTCGTGAGCCGTCTTGGGGACCTCATCAGCCACTGCTGCAGCAGCTGGAACACCATTCGAAACAGCTGGTATTGGGGCTTCAGTTTTGGCGGCAGTTGGCAATGACGATGCAGAGAAGGTCTTTGCTTGAACAGCAGGGACGTCTTCTTCTTCATCTTCAGATTGAGCATTCACACCAGAGCTTCTTGCCATTTGTTCCATTTCTTTCTTCAACTTGAGCTTTCTTGCTTCTCTTTCGTCCTTCTTCTTTTGCTTTCTCTCTTCTTCAGCCTTGATTTTCGCTCTCATTGCTTCAGCTTCCTTCTTTAATCTGAGATACTCTTCGTCATCATCGTCATCATCATCCAGAGATTCCTCTTCAGCAGAGACTGGTTCAGGCTTAACTGGTGGTGCCAATTCATGAGTACTTCTGGCTCTTGGAGGGGGTGGAGGTACCGATCTCGTTTGGGTAGGAGTTGCTACGGGAGTTGGTATCTCCTTCACAGCAGGCGTAACAACAGGTTCCGGTTTAGGTTCTTCTTTGGCCGTCTCTTGTGAAGCACTAGGTCTCTTAATTCCTAATTTAAGCATTCTCTCATTCATTCTTCTTCTTGCTTCGGCTTTTCTATCTTGAACAGAACCGCTTGAACTAGTGTTAGCGGCTTCTGTTGGTGCAGTTGGAGATGGAACTGCAGCTGAGGCAACCGGAGTCGAAGTGGTGTATGTTTGAGCAACTGGTGTTGGAGCATTCTTGTACGAATTGAAGGCACTCACCGGATTGTAAGCAGGCTTGGTAGATGTCAATGATTGAATGAAAAGCCTGACATCAGATTGAACATCATTTCCCTTCTCCCATTTGTCAAACCCAACTTCTTCTTGGTTGGAGACTCTCAAGTTCAATTCCACACCCGATTGTAAGTCTTTAATACCAGTCTCAATATCATTGATAATGCTAGATTGCTTGTTGTTATCCTCGTTGATTTTTCTTGTTTCTTCTTGTAAGTTTAACTCAACTTCTTCAAATGTCAATTCTCCATTTGATTCAATTGGTTTACCTGTCAAAGCGGCCATTCTCTGTTTCATTAAAACTTTTGACTTGGCTCTTCTTCTATCCTGGTCTGTGACGGAACCATTTGGACCTGTACCCTCAATTTTCAAGCCAGGATTCTCCTTAGTCAATTTAATTCTATATAATTCTATCTTGGAATTGGTGATTTCATTATCTATTTTAACCAATTTGGAAATGAGGCTAGGAACCTTATCAGTCAATGAATAAAGCTTCAACTTCAATTCCTTCTTTTTGTTGATCGCATCTCCAGCATTACCTGGTAGCTGATCTAATTTGTCTTGTACTGCCTTAATTCTCAATTTCAAAGTCTCAATTTCATTGGATGCCCTTTGTGAGTCCTTGGCTTGATCATAATGATTATCTTCATCTCTGGCATCAACAGCATTCAATAAGATTTGCTTCTCATGTACTAATTTCTTCAAATCTTCGATCGAAAGATTAGCAGTTGAGCTAGAGGTAGAATCTGAATCTTCCGATCTAGATTCAGTTCTCTTTCTATGTCTTGAACTTGAAGTATAGCCAACATTGTCGTCATCATTCTTGTATCTTTTACCATCGGTCTTTCCAACGAATGCGTTGGAACCGTTTGATCTTACACTGGAATTGGAACGGCTTTTGTCGCTTCTTAAAGAATTCTTAATAGTGTCCATAGAATCTTGAATCAACTTGGATGAAGGAGGAACCAATTCTGGTGGTAATCTGTTTGGCAATTCTAATCCATTTAATCTTCTATAAACCAAATGCATGGCAACTGCAAACTCATCCTTGTTTAATCTACCCTTGTTGCTTGGATCACTCAAGTTCCATATTTGCTCCAAGTCTGTTCTAGACAAGCCAGACTTTCCAAAGATTTGAATAGCAATTTCACCATCGATAGTACCGGTTCTTGATGTGTCCCAAGCTCTGAAGATTCCATCGTAGATCAGCTTCTCGTCCTTGGTAATAGCCCAAGTCACATTAGATGCGATAACACCACCCATCTGCGATTGTAATACCTGGTGATCCAAGTTTGCTGAAGGCAAGAAATGTGACTGCATGGCAGTCAAACCTGGCAAGCCTCCAGTAGGCATTGAGACGAATCCCCATTCGCCTGGTCTCCCGGTAGGTTGGGGGATTAATCCTGTTTGTTGAGTAAGCAATCCAGTTGGCTGTTGGACAAGACCACCAGTTCTCTGTTGGGTTAAAGGCTGTGGACCAGGACCCGTTCTTTGGGCAGTTAACACAGGCGGTTGTTGATAGCCCGTTTGTTGAGGCTGAATTCCAACATAACCAGTGATTTGGGGTTGCACTTGCTGTGCAAAAGGAGCTGGACCAGTTCTTTGAGGTTGTAACGATGTTCCAAATCCAGTTTGAGCTGGTTGGAACCCGTAACCTGTTGGCTGGGATTGCAATGACGACAACAATTGCATGTTCGAGGGTTGAGTAGCCGCAACAGAAGATTGTTGTTGTTGAGATGGTTCAGCGAATGGGGTGTTCTTGAAAACTTTCGATGGGTCATCCGGAATACTAAAACTAATGGCATCAACAAAGCTGCTGACCTCGTTTCTGATTTTTTCTGGAAGGGTATTTGGAAGAGACTCGCCTCTTAAAGAAACATTACATAAATGCAAAGCCAATGCAAACTCGGGGAATAATAATTGGCCGGAAACCGTGGTATCGCTCAATTGCCAGATCTCAGCCAAAGTGGTGGGGTTCAAGCCGGATCTGAGTAAGATATCCTTTGCAGACTCACCGGAGATGGCTTGTTCGCCCTTTGGTACGGCGGCTCTGAAGAGATGTTCGAATTTTGTCTGATCGTTCGAAGTGATGAAGGACAATCTGACGCTAGGAATCTTTAATTCCGTGTTTTCCTCGACCTTTGCCGCAGCGGCCTGGAAACCCGTTTGTTGGGGTGCCAAATAGCCCGTTTGTTGCGGTTGCAAGGTCTGAGCCGGTTGCACAGCGGATTGTTGTGGTTGTTGGAACGAGGCGAATCCGGTCTGTTGCGATTGCAAGTTCAATTGGGGCTGGAACGAGTTGACAGCGGCCGGTGGGTTGTAGAACCCGGTAGCTTGGGTCTGCAATTGTTGCGGTTGGGCAAAGGAATTGAAGCCGGTGGGTTGCGATTGCAATTGTTGCGGCTGTTGGAAGGAATTATAGCCGGTTTGTTGCGATTGCAAAGGTTGAGGCTGTTGGAAGGTGGAGGTTTGTTGTTGTTGGGGCTGTTGAGGAGCCTGATAAGCGGTGTAACCGGTCCTTTGGGGTTGTAAGGGCTGGATTTGGTTGAAAGAGGGCTGAAATTGGTTCAATGGCGGCTGTTGAGGCTGTTGTTGGTAACCGAAATTGTACCCTGTCTGTTGAGAAGCCAACGGTTGGTTGAAGCCCTGGCCATTCTGATAGGGGAACATGATGAACGAACTCGGGCCGCAGGATCCAAATTGCGTTCAATTGATGGGAAATGCGTTGTTACGAGCAGAAGGGAAAGGGTCAACTTGTTGCGGGACGTTGATACAATTTGTGATTTGAATTGGCTGGCCGTTAAGGGTTGATTGGGGGGTGCACGCAGACTGGGCTGGGCTGTGCACGTCAGCTCAGGGGCGACCAAATTAGATAACGAGATCGCGGCTCGGTCGAATTGGATAACGAATTCGCGGATTATGGAGATAAGGAAGTTGATGATGGGAGAATGAGAGTGTGTAATTGCCGAGGAGAGAATAAGAGGTGTTTCGGGGTGAATTTGAGAGAATTGAGTGACATAACGAGATGTGTGCGAAATACACCATCACCAGTCGAAGGTGACAGACGACTCATCGATGATTCATTGTGTGTCGAATTGGATAGCGAGATCGCGAGGATCAGGTGCAGAGTGATAGCGGAGGAACGTGTAATACAACAAGAAAACAATAAACTCTAAATTTTAATGAACCACACCACCACAATAACATCACACTATTGACATCACAACACACATCATCACCACCACACACCACCACACAGAACCACTCACAACCACCCACCCACGACACAACATCACGTGCCCCAACATGTGTGCGCCGGTGGAGGAGCTTCGGAGTAGACTCAACCATAGTCCGTTGGCAACATCCACCTCACTAGAACGTCAAGAACCACCTCGAACTAATCAACGTCACCACCACAAACACCACTCTACACCGCTACACACACCTCTGGACACCTCTAAACACCACCATCACACACACACCACACACCACTCCACCCGGCCCTCGAACCACCCGGAGAACACCTCTGCTGAACGGAACCATCTGATGGCCATTTGGTCCTCCCACGACCCCTCCACAACTGGCAGCACTTCACTATTTAAAACGGGAATTTTCCACTTTTCATTAGCAATTGATTTGACCTCTCTCCACTATAATCACATAGAAAGATATCCACAATGGCTGTCACTAAAGTTTTCGCTAGATACGTATACGACTCAAGAGGTAACCCAACCGTCGAAGTTGATCTCCACACCGAAAAGGGTTTATTCAGAGCCATTGTCCCATCTGGTGCCTCCACCGGTATCCACGAAGCCTTGGAATTGAGAGACGGTGACAAGTCCAAATGGTTAGGTAAGGGTGTCTTGAAGGCCGTTGCCAACGTCAATGACATCATTGCCCCAGCCTTCATTGCTGCCGGTTTAGACGTCAAGGACCAAGTCAAGGTCGATGATTTCTTGAACTCCTTAGATGGTACTCCAAACAAGGCCAAATTAGGTGCCAATGCTATCTTGGGTGTCTCTTTAGCCGCTGCTAAGGCCGGTGCCGCTGAAAAGGGCGTTCCATTATACCAACATTTCGCCGAATTGGCCGGTACTCCAGCCCCATACGTTTTGCCAGTTCCATTCCAAAACGTCTTGAACGGTGGTTCCCACGCCGGTGGTGCTTTAGCCTTCCAAGAATTCATGATTGTCCCAACTGACGCCCCAACCTTCTCCGAGGGTTTGAGAATCGGTTCTGAGGTCTACCACAACTTGAAGTCCTTGGCCAAGAAGAAGTACGGTGCCTCTGCCGGTAACGTTGGTGACGAAGGTGGTGTCGCTCCAGACATTTCCACCCCAAGAGAAGCCTTAGACTTGATTGTCGAAGCCATCGAAAAGGCCGGATACACCGGTAAGATCGGTATTGCCTTGGATGTCGCTTCCTCCGAGTTCTACCACGACGAGAAGTACGACTTGGACTTCAAGAACCCTAACTCCGACCCAACCAAATGGTTGACTGGTGAACAATTGGCCTCCTTATACGAGGAATTGATCGCCGAATACCCAATCGTCTCTATCGAAGATCCATTTGCCGAAGATGACTGGGAAGCTTGGGTTCATTTCTACTCCAAGGTTGGTTCCAAGATCCAAATCGTCGGTGACGATTTGACCGTCACTAACCCAGTTAGAATCAAGACCGCCATTGACAAGAAGGCCGCCAACGCTTTATTGTTGAAGGTCAACCAAATCGGTACTTTAACCGAATCCATCAACGCCGCCAAGGACTCTTACGCCGCTGGATGGGGTGTCATGGTTTCCCACAGATCTGGTGAAACCGAAGATGTCACCATTGCTGACTTGTCTGTCGGTTTAAGAGCTGGTCAAATCAAGACTGGTGCTCCAGCCAGATCCGAGAGATTGGCCAAGTTGAACCAAATCTTGAGAATCGAAGAAGAATTAGGAGACAAGGCCGTCTACGCCGGTAAGGACTTCCACAAGTCTGTTGCTATTTAAGTGATTATGGGTAAATAATGAAGTACGTTGAGATCAATTACACTGTAGCAATAGGACAACAATCATTTTATTAAATATGACAAAAATTCACACTTTTTTAAGTAAACAATAACAATTCATGACAGGAATGCAATTAAATCTATCTCCAATAAAATATCGGGATTATAATACAAAGAGAGCAACACGGGAATGACAAAAACCAAAAAAAACTAACGCAAAGGAATGGACGAGATTTCATAGTTTCTCACATAAACACCAATCCAACCATAAAAAACGCAACCATAAACAAATATCCCAAATTCAAACGGCCATTATCAACAAACATCGCCAACGGTTGATGCGACATGGCATTTGCTCTCAAAGTAGTAGTAGCATTAGCTGCTGAGGCAGAAATAGATGACGAGATCAAAATATTTGGCGTAGAAAAGAAGATTTCTCCATCCGAGATGTAAATGGATTGGTCTGGAATTGGCGACCCGCTTAGACTGATGGATAAACTGCTCAATTGGATGGAGTAATTGGTCAAGATTTGGGTTGCAAACGGAATTGAACCTGATTGGATCGCACTGATGGTGGAGGGCAAGGAGGAGGGACTGGAGGAAGAACTAGAGGAAGAACTGGAACTGGAACTGGAACTAGGAGTGGATAAAATAGGAACACTCGAGGTGGAACCAGATGCCGTTCTTGAAGACGAGGACGACAAGGACACTGACGACAGACTGGAAGCAGCAGGGGATTGGTTTTCAAGAACATAGGAAGCATTGGATTGCGCCATTGCAATCTTATGGCCCTCGTTATCGACACTGATGAAGGCCGATCTCAAGAAGGGAGTTCCCAACAAATTGAAGCCCAAGAAATCGTTAGGCAAGAAGGCCAAATAACAGGCGACATCCCCATCACTGAATTGCAAGGAATTGTCGCTATCCGGGTCAACAGCATCGTAAAGAAGCTCGTCAATCGGAACCTTGATGGTCAAATTGCCAAATTGGAAGTTCAACGTGGCATTCAAAGAGCCAAAGGAACATTTGACGATCCATCTCAAATATTCCTCGGAATAATAGGCGTTCAATTGCACGGCCAAACTCAAGAGAATGTCCGAGGGAAGATAATTGTAATAAGTCCTCGAGTCCAACAACACTGGCAACGGATAACTCTCGTTGACGGCAGCCAAGGCCAAGGTGGTGCCGGTGGCAGATTCCACCAATAAGTTGGACAACGGCAAGATGGGCATATTCTGTTTGTCGTTGTATTGCAACATGTCGAATTGGTAGAAATCGCCAGTGTAATAGGCCTGGTCAACATAACCGGGCAATAACTCGCCAAAAGAGGAGGATTTGTTGCTCAACCACAAGGAATACGAGTTTGCATCAATCAAGTCGGCCTCTTTTAAGGACCCCAAAAAGCCCGTTCCGATGGAATCGCCGGAAACACCCAATCCGCCAACCTCTACATTACTGTCCTCGGCGTTGATGAAGGTGATGTTGGGGAACGAGATGACCTCGTTGTTGGTGTCGATGAACCTTAGCACGTCATTGGCGAGATTTCCCGTGACATTGATTCCGTTGATGTAGGGTATGTTGTAGAAGGTGGAGTTGTCGATGTCGGCGATGTTGTAACTCGACGAGTTCAAGTCGTCATAAAGACCATTCAGGGCACATATGGTGTAGGTTGGCTCGGAGGTCTCCGAATGGAGACTGAGCGAGGCCACTATGTCGTTGTATTGCGAACAGGTGGGGATTTCCTCCTGGTCAAGGACATAGATGTCGCCCTGGGTGGTGTCCAACCGTAAGGCAATGTTCTGGGGAGGAGTCCCGATGGTGAAGTTGGTGTCGTAGGTCTTTCCCGTGCCCGCACTCAATAATAATCTTATGGGCAACTCGTCTGCCACGACGAGATGGAACATGAAAAGAAGGAAGAGCATCATTGGCTATATCATGTATGGAGGGCGATGGTGGTGGTGAACAAACGGATTGTGGCTATTGTAGAAGCGTGAAGGACAAGATCTTCAGCACTCTGGGGCAAACGAAGGTGTATACGATAGTCACTAGTGGAACAAACAACCGAAAAAAACCAAGAACGAGTTAGCGGTGCTGAAATAGGTAAAATTTTAATATCAGCTTCTGCGCAAGGTGCACCCGGTCGAGAGAAATCTTCAGCCGTCCGTAAGGGATGTGGGTCGTCTGGAGACAGCCACTACAACGGCGAGATGGCGAATTTATTCCACGACGTGGAGGAGTTCCGTGGCAGGGCTGGGTGGTGTCGAGGGCGGTGTTACGTTCGTTCGTTGCGGTTCCTGTTCAACCGTGGCTATTAATAGGCTGGCCCATTACGGTTTGGCGGGTGCACCTTGCAAAGAAAACATACGTAATGGATACCTGAAAAGGCTATGACGAAACCATGTGCATGCAGTTCCGAATTACCTGTGTTGTGCAGCGTGGTAACGTTAGCATAGGCTTTGGTAGAGCTACAAGGAACTTAAAGGGGCGAAAGGATGTGCCTTGTGTGGTGGGAGGGCTTTGGTGCGACATACACGGGCCAATGACGGTTCAGAGACCATGGGCTCAAGATGCCAATACAAGGCTCAGGATGCCAATACAAGGCTCCAGTCGTCCCAATTGGGCCGTTTATTGCCTCACGTCGAATATTATTGTGCCAATGTTCGCTGAGCCACCGGAGACAATCACATTTCATCTGGCACTACTCCACTTCGGTGTCTCAGCTGTACGTCCTCACACTAGTTTTGCCGAACCCTTTTAGTTAGCTCGGTTAACGACAATGAGAGATCGATGTGTCAATGTGGACGATCGGCTGGGTCAGTTGCGGTCAGTTGCAATTGTTTGCCAGACTCATGAAGCTTGATATGGCACATGCAACACAGCTCGAAATGTCCCACAAAGGGCGATTCTTGGCTCCGCAACATTTCGATTCTTGGCTGTTTTCGCCCGAATCTTTGTCTATTGAACCCACACTATCTACCAATATCGCAGTTTCTTCCCCTTTCGGACAAAAGGTATCTGGTCATCAGCGTAACGGCACGCGATACAACCTTCCTAGTGCATTAGTGCAACCTCCACTTATATTGCCAAGATCGCACTATATCCTTTAGCCAATTTCATTTCCGGCTCGGGCTTCCTCCAGAACACCTACAGCTCCCATCTGCGTCGTTGCATGAACGACTGCCCCATTGGGAACCAACTGCTAGACGAGCAAATTACTATGCTACGGTTCCTATTCGATCTTCCTGTCTATTATTTTATGTCGTGATATCCTCATCTTGTTGCCTTGAACGTGGCCATCTCCACCTGTTCCTCGTCCTCCAACGGCTTGTAGCCGTCGCCATTCTCGTTGAATCGGTACCAATTGTACCACAAGATGTCCATGAACGTAATAAATAACCCCACGTAATTGACGAACTTCAACTCGTCGTGAAAAATCATCGTCGAGAAGATGATCGTCAACACCTCCTTGAATATCCCTGCAACACTCAACGTAATCACCTTCGAGCTCGACAAGAGCTGGAACTCGAATAACGTCATCAAGAACGCCAATATCCCGGGAATGATCAATAGCACAATGGTCCCGAATACCCCCTTGATCGCCCACACCGGACTGTTGACGAAATTGGACCAGCCTTCTATAAACAACCCGTTCATCAAGAGAAATAACCACATCCCGGGAGAGAGGTAGAACATGGTCAAGATGGGGTTTGATGTGTACGAGTTTCGCTTTAGCAACATTTGCGTGAGTGACCATCTCAACCCACTGATCAAGCTCGCCAATAACACCAAGACGATGCCGATGGCAGAGCTATTGTCCTCGTAATCGTCGTTCCCACTCACCATCATCATGACGGACCCGGTCATGATGGCCACTATCAAGATCAATCTCCAATTGAATTTCTCCAACTTGAATAATAGACTGAATAAGAGCACGAATATCAACGAGGAGGTCTTCAACATCGTGTATAAGCTCAAGGAAATGAACTTGAAGCTGAAGTTAGAAAGACCTATGTCTCCCGATGAAACGATCGAGCACGGAAAGATCGACACCAAATAAACCGTCAAAGGCACACGAATCGAACTCATCAAGTCCTTGACCTTCTCATGGTCCACAACCTTGGGTCTTAGCGACGGTTTGAAGTATATGACCGTCAATGATAACCAGAACAAGCAGAATTGGTGGATCGAGGTGATGATGATGGGAAATTTGAAGTCCAATTTGGGGCCAAACATCCATTTGTTGTAAATAGAAATCGAGAGCGAGAAAACATACCATCCGACGATGTAACCTATTATTTTCACATTATTTAAGCTGAATATTGATCTGTCCTTTATGACCTCCACACGGCTGATTGTGGATGTTCCCACATCCATTTCGTACAGAGAGTTCTTTCGGATTACTGGCGAGGAATTGTGGATAGACGAGGTTCTCCCATGATCCATTTTATGCTCACCTTCTGGTTTGAACTGGACCCTGTGTTCAAATGGAGAAAATAAAAAAAATAAATAGAATAAAAGAATCGGTGGATGCACGAGTCCTCCACCAAGATACAGTGATAAACCTTAATCTGGTTCCTCCCCATCTACACTTCTCTTTCAATTCATACATTAAATACCGAACCCTTATCACACAATAAAAAGCATTAACTAACCAACCAACTTTTGTCCACCGTAAACACATTAAATACAATACACACTCATGAAACCAAAAAACATCAACTCTAGAAGTCGCCGTTGCTAAAGCTGCCGGTAAAGTAATTCACGTAATTCTCATTCAAACTCTCCTGGAAGTTGATTTTGTTGAAATTGACATTATTAGGCGGCGCTCTGATCACTAATGATTCTGTATCTAATGCAAATGTGTTGTCGAAGTCCTCGTGGTACACTGGTGGCAACGCCAGGCTGTATTGGAAATGTTGGAACAATTCCTTATTTATCAAACCCTGGTTATCCATCACCGTGGGCGTGTTACTGGTCTGGCTTATGGTGCTCATTGGTGGCGTGTTATTGATGAAGGTGTTGGAATATGTGGTCGTGTTGGCCACTCTCTTGGAGATGTCCTCGGGAGAACCATTGCTGATGGGGCTGATCATTCCCAACATCTTCTTCTTGTCCTTCTTGAATCTGTTCTTTCCAATGAATCCGCGTGGTAAGGCTGTGCATTCGCCGCTTTCGATGTGCAATTCGACCCAATTCTCGTTGGTCTCGAACCCCACGCCACACATGCCACATTTACCGCCTACGTTGGATCTCTCCTGCGATCTGGTTCCTGGCGGATATTTGAAATGTCTCGACTTCAAATGGGTTTTGTAGGTGTCTCTTCTAGAAAAACCACCGTTTGGATGGCATTTGTGGTTCGAAGTCGGGTTGAAGAACGGACATGTGTAGGCCTTATTGGTGGCATGTTTCTTCATGTGACGGGTGAGATAGCCACGGATTCTGAACTCCGAGGGACAATACGGACAAACATGTTTCTTGTCCTTATCAAGTCCGTCGTCATCTTCGTCCTCCATGTCCTCGTCGTCCTCATCTTCTTCGTCAACTAACTTCGAGTTCTTGTATTCGGAATCGTTCGACGTCACAGGCGAAATCAAATTGTCTTTGATGCTGGGCAAGTCAAAGGTCTCGGGATTTGGAAGAACCAAGCCGTCCAAATTGTTGATGGAATCCGAATCGCTGTTCTCGTTGTACGAGGAGGGGGTGTTCAACTGGTTGTTGGCCTCTGGAGTGGTATTCTTGGCATCAACAAAGTTCCATTCGATCTCCCCGGTCAATTCGTTCTTGATGGCCACCAATTTGGTGTTCAAGTCGGTGGAACAGGTCTTCACCGAGGTGTTGTCGCTCAAAGCCGTGTTGTTCTCGCTAGTAGAGGGGAATAATTGCGACTTCTTCGTGTGGTTGTCCCCATGTTCCTCCATGGGGTTGAAGATGGTGATCACAGATAACGCAAGTGCCGTGATGGTGTGCACCAACTGGACGAAAAACGCCACAAAAACGTTGTCTTTCGCACTCAGGGGATAATTCAACATGACATTCATTTTGGCTCGTTCGTTTCTACGCTCTATTTCCGCCATTTACTGCTATTTGTGTCGTATTGTGTTATAAGAAAATTCTGACAATCAGAAATTCGGCGTGATTACTTGCTGCGTAATGGTGGCGGTGTTGTGCGGTTTATGCCATCTTCCAGACACCAGATGCCTTGTGCTGAGAATTACCCATATCACAACTAATGGGTTAGGAGCGGCCATTGCCGTGTAGAGTCCGGGCTTGAGGGGTTGGGTTGTAGAGGGGTTGTTGTAGAGAATTATGAGGTGATAGATGTTGGATATTGTGATTATTGGCTCTGATGGGGTTTTTTGGGGTGGTGGTCGCGGGCCCGTGATGGTGCCATGCACCGATATACGCTTATATGATGATAATATTTCTCGTATCATTCTGCACCTGATAAGCTGAGTGAAGAAATTGACACCGAAAGGGAACGTAAATGTTTTCTCGTAATTATTCGTAGTTGAAAGCACTTAATCATTGCGTTTATATCTTCAATGGCAAGAATCTCTTCCATCTCTTGGTCGAGGACCACACATCTTGGTCGCTGACCATACATCTTCGTTGCTGACCATACATCTTCAGCGGTTACTAGTTCTAATATTCCAATTCTTAATCAGTATAGCCCGTTCACACAAATCTAAGACAATTTCCGTTCTTCCGAGATTCTCTGTATCTCTTTCTTGTACATGTTCTAGGAGTCCCAATTGAGAATTATGTCCTCTTAACTCCATAATAGCGCATTCTCGTTATTTGTTGCAGTTTTCACGATATCATCAACTATATCCGCGATGTTATTAGATAAGAACCAGCAATTAATTGTATCTTGTTGGTAATAAAGCACATTACTATATTTAAATCGAAACCGTGGACAAGTCCAATTATTGTCTCAATCACACTATTTTCCACATTAACATGTATTAATCAACAATAAAGAGGACTGTTTGTCTTTATTATATTTATCTGTTATATTTATCTTCTTGTCTTTTACATCAATCCTCAACTCTAAAAAAACAATTAAAATAACTGGTGCCATCTTCATAGAGATTACCCACAATTAATGAATAATCACAGTTAATTTCGAACACCTTTTACCAAAAAATCGACCTTATTACCCACATTTACCCCATTTTAACCCTTATCAACTCATTCCTACCCTTGTTAATTACATGTTGGATAATGCTTTTGGCTGCAAATTCTGAGCGACCACAACAATGGCTGCTAATTTTTAGCCCCGTTGCGTAATCTGCGGCTTTTGGCTGCATCATCATCTTGAACAATGACACTATGGATGTTATCAATATTATATTGTCATTTTATATGTCTCAGGATTATGACGTTATCTCTATTATGATGTTATCAGTATTATATGTTATCAGGAGATGATGTATCAGTATTATATATCAGTCTACATTTGTCATCATAGAAAAGAAACTCGATCCGTTTAGAATATCGTCCTGTGTCCGTCTTTACCTCCTTATGGCCATTTATAGAAATAAGATTACAGAACGAACAGATACTCCACAATAATTACATTTTTATACACACTACATAAATGTAGCCTCGGGATGATAATACACAGGACATGTCCAATATGGACGTTTAATTCCCTTCCAAACATCCTTATCCCCCTGTTTACCGTCTTCTATCGGAGCAGCAACGGCCGTGAAACTCACTTCTAACCCATAATTGTTCAAGTCTATCTCAACCAATTTCTTATAAACCTCATAAATAAATTGTCTATCCGCACCCAATCCGTTGAAAAACGAGAAAATCCCAGTGGGCTTCAACAACCCAACGACAAAATCAAACAAGTCCAACATATCCGCGTAATGTTCACTGTAAGTGTCGTAATAAATACCGTCGAAAAACACGCCGTTGGAGAGCAATTCCGGCAATTGATCTTGCCATCTCCCCGGCAAAATGACCACATTGGCCTTATCAAACCAGCCGTCTTGGTCCAATTTGGCCAAGACATCCGGATGTGCTTCGCAGATGTAATGTTTGGTTGGTCCTTTGGCTTGGATCATGGTGTCGATGATCCCCATGCCAAACCCGATGTTCAAGACGTTTTGTTCGTCCTTCTCGGCATTTTTGAACAATGATTCGCATCCAAGCTCCATCAAATTATCCTCCCATGCCATCATGACCCCATCACCTCTATCTTTGGTGACCAAGGCATCATCCTTGTATTCGAGTTTCGTCTTGAGATAGGCCAGTTGGTTCTCGGAAGGGTCTTCCTCTTGCACCATCTGTTGCGGCTGTTCCTCGGGTTCCTCAGACTGCTCGGGTTCCCCAGCTTCCCCGGTATGCTCCAACTGTTCACGCACCTCGCCATCCAATTCATCCTCATCTATGATCTCCATGTCGTACTCCGAAACCTTTCGCAACAAAAGCTCGGCACGCACACCTGCGTCCAAGATCTGTTGATAGAACGGCGTGTGGGTCAACTTCCTCTCGAGAAGAATACAACCCGGGGTCATCGAATTGGCGTCCACAAGACACCATCCGGCCCCGTATTCGAAGAGCGTGGAGATCATCTGCTCCACCACCGTGGCCTCCTCTGGCGTGTAATCCAACGGTATGTTCGACACTAGTATATGTAACGGTGTCGTAGTGCTGTCCACATCATCTGATCCCTCTACCTCTAGCACTCGGTTGGCCTCCTCTAGCGTGTATGTGGCAGGAATACCTGACGACAACAACCCATTTAACGCAACAACGTATTGCTCATGCACAATCGGTCTCACCGGAAATCGACATAATTCGTGTAACTCAGACATTTCGATTGCCTATCGCTTGCACATGGGCCTTTTCTCCCTCTTAGTTTGGTGCTAATGTCGTTAGCCATCTCTGAAAAATTTGGTGCGGCGTGCACCAACCGCTGCAAATTATGGCATGACAATGCGGCAGTCAGCTGCAGGCTCTGAGAGCTGCAGAGTGGTACGATTTCTGAGGTGACAATATATAGCACAAGAAAGACGGTTGGATGAACAATTATACAGTGGTGAGGATATTGTGGAAAAGTAAGGCTACACAGATCTTTGTTTCTTTCTTGCACAACATTCGGATTTCTAAAGGCATAATCGCTGCAGTGCAGAACCGACAATTCAACCAACATGTCCTATGGTTTCGATGATTGTGATGCTTTTCTAGCATCACTCACAAACAACAACTTCTCGGAGGACGAGTTACCTGCGGATTTCAACTTGGATTACAATTTGACCAATGGTATCCAGAACAGACAGCCGACGTCGTTCTCGTCGTCGTTGTCGCCCAACTCGTTCTCGAGCGAGTCTCCCCACGAGAACAATTTCATGGAGTCCATTTTCAACACCAATTCCGCCACCTCGTTCGAAAACGGAACAAGAAGTAGCAGTGGTTTCACCAATTCTGGCTCAAATGCCTACGGTTACAACGCCCAGGTTCCCGAGTTGATCAACGATCGTTTGATCAAGACCGAATCTACCACCCCATCCCCCAGATCGCTCCAAAACACCTCGAATTCCTTTATACAGTTGAAAGACATGAAGGGAAAATACCCAAACACCAACAAGATCAACTTGAACAATTGCTCCATCAGTAAGCCCCATCGAAAGGAGAAGTCCTCTCATAACATGATTGAAAAGAGATACAGAACAAATATCAATGACAAAATCAAGGCCTTGAGAGATTGTGTTCCTGCTTTGAGGGTCATTGTGGATTCCTCCGACGAAGAGGAATATTTGAACAAGGACGATATTGAGCTAGATGGTTTGCAACCAGCCAAGAAGTTGAACAAGGCGACGATATTGTCCAAATCCATAGAATATATCAAACATTTGGAGTTGAAAAACGACAGTTTGGTTATGGAAAACGAACAATTGAAGAACTTTATCAACAGTAATATGGCTCCTGTCAATTACATGGATTCCTCTGTGCAATTTTCGAACGCCAATCCTCAGAATAATAGTCATTTCACTGGTAATAGACACCAAAACGGTGGCAGAAACATCAAAAACAAGCTCTTGATGGGTGGTTTGGCTTGTATGGTTGGTACTGGTACTTTTGACGATTTTGGTGGAAATGATGCCAAGGCGTTATTTGCTGTTCCAATAGGCTTGATCAAGCCTTTCATCTCATTGATTAAAGTGTTTTTGATTGTTTGGGCTCTTGTGATAATTTTCCAACCACTCATAGAGAAGAACAAAAAAAGCTTTCAATCCTTTTTTGGTGGTAAGACCTCCTCTTCAAGTTTCTTCAATAAGTTGTTGAACGGCTCGAGTCCGGAAAGAGCCATTATTATGGATTTAATCCATAATACGGGTTATTCTTATGGCTCCAAGGAGGCTATCTACAAATGCTTCGAATTGAAATTGGTCAGTCATAAGTACTTCAATTCGTTCAATATCTTCAATAATGCTATTAATTACATCATTAATTGGAGAACTGAGTATATCTGGAGTACTTCCAAGAGGGTCAACAACAATGAAGATCAATTGGTGAAGATGATCTTCAGTTTGGACAACCAACAAACTTACAATAACGAGAAGATAGTCAGTGTCTTATCGAATGTTGTGTTCAACAAGTCATCATTCAAGGAAAACGTCACTAGTCCGTTGGTTTATTTGGCAACATTGATCAGTAATAATTTGACTAACGAAATTTGTGAATTGATCTTGCAAGATAAATCCAGTAATGATGTCGAAATTGAGTTGAAATTGAACAGTTTGGTTAGATTAACGGCGGAAAAGTTACCAAATGAGCATTTGGATGCATTGGTGTTGAAGAATTTGATTGATCCAAGTTTCAAGTTGGTCAACCAGATTAAGGGTTCAATTATGGAGAAGAAGGACGGGTTGACCATCAATTCGAATTTGATCATCAACATATACAGCTCTATTATCTTGAATTATTTGAACGAAAACAATATAGCCGAGTCCGTCGAATGGATATCGAAATTGAAGGTCAATAACGAGAGTCTCAGTCTATTGAACTTCACATCTTTGTATTTGATTTTGGCAAAATTGGAGAGCAAAAACATCCACTCCGATAATGCTGGAGCCGACTTCGAGAAGATCATTGGTGAATTGAGGATCTGGATAGGGGATTTGTGCAATTTGAGCTTGAATTTGAACTTGAAGAAGAATTTGATTGAGTTTTTGATCAATTATTACAAGTCGTTAGAAAATAATACTGATGATGATTTGTTTAGGAAGGAAATAACGGCTTAGGGATTTATTTATTGTGATATATTTATACTAATTATACATATTTAGCAGATTTTGTAGGGGTTGTAAAGAGTTTTATAAATGAGAAGTATTTATCTTGTGGGAGTTGTAAAGAGTTTTATAAATGAGAGGTATTTAGCTTGTGGGACTTCTGAGTTATAAAGCGTATTTTATAAATGAGAAATATTTAGCTTGTGGGAGTTATAAAGAGTTTTATGAATGAGAAGTATTGATCCTGTGGGAGTTATAAAGAGTATTTTATAAATGAGAAGTATTTACCAGATTTTGTAACGAGTCAAGGAATATTATATTAACAAGAATCTTATAAATGTTAGATGGTTGGTACAAGGACAGCAATATTAATAGAGAGTCAATCAACAGAACAATGGAGAACAATGGAGACGCTTCAATGACACCGACACATTTTCAACCGATTCGCCCCGACTTCCAACTTCACCACTTCACCACTTATCAACCACAACTTACAAAACTTCGTGATCCACCCTTTACCCGCATTACCCCAGTCTACAATTAGCCGATAACAAATGGCTGCATCGAGTCGATTTTACGCGCATATTGCTGTTTATGACAATGATGGCTGCCAAATGTGGAGAAGTTGAGGATGTCGTATGCCGAGGATGTTGGAGTATAAAACCACAAGGATTCCGGAGACTCGGGATCTCCTGTTGCAAGCCAACTGAATTGTCCGTCATGTTTAGCAGATTCGTCCCCAGATGGTCTCGTCTCCAGAGACGTTATGTGTCGGTGTTGTCCAAGCCCAACTTGCCCACGGTCAACAAATCGGTGGTGTTCCGAGGAGCCAGAGACATGAGATTGGAGACCAAGCCATTTCCCGAGATCCAGGGCCCCAACGAGGCCATCATCAAGGTCAAGGCCGCGGGCTTGTGTGGAACAGAGTTGCACATGTATAGAGGCGCCTTGAAAAACATCGGAACAGGCCAGACCATGGGCCACGAGAACCTCGGGGAGATTGTGGCCCTTTCTGAGGATTTGACGCCAGAATTCAAGCTTGGTGACGATGTGTTGACCACATTCACCATCCAATGTGGCGATTGTTGGTTCTGCGACCATGGCTACACCTCCAAATGTCCCGACGCAACTCCCTTTGGAACTGCCATCATTGACGGTGGCCAGGCCGAATACTTGAGAATTCCGTTTGCCAAGTCCACCATGTTCCATAAACCGCAATTGCCAGCGGGAATCGACGATTCGGTGTTGATCTTGATGGCTGACATCTTCCCCACGGGCTATTACGGCGTCCATCAAATCATCAGACATTTCGAGGGCGTTCAGAAGCCCGAGGAATTGGTGATCTTGCAATTGGGATGTGGTCCCGTCGGATTGTGTGCCATTGCCGCTGCCAAACAATTGGGCATCCGTCACATCTTCGCCGTTGACGAGGTTCCGGACCGTTTGGAGAGAGCCAAAGAGTTCGGTGCCATCCCCTTGAACATGAACGACGACAATGTGGAGGCCATTTTGAACGAGGCCACCGACGGAAGAGGGCCAGATGCCGTGTTGGAGATCGTGGGTAGTGAGCAGGCGTTGGCCCAGGCCTACAAGTACGTGCGTCGGAATGGGTTCATCATGTCGTTAGGCTACCATCATGGCGAGATCCCAATCACCGGCTTGGAGGCGTATATGAAGAACATCTCGATCCAGTTCGGCAGATGTCCCGTCAAACCCCATTTCCAGAACGCCTTGGACATCTTCACCAGGGTGAGTCCCCAATTCAAGGACTTCATAGACACTAAGGTTCCGTTAGAGGATTGTGCTGAGGCCTATCGTAAGTTCGACAAACACGAGGTCAGAAAGGTCTGTTTCATCCCTGCTTAATTATTTATTACATGAACTAATTCCGTGTCTGGATGTAGATTACGAGATGGGGTGGGTGTGAGAGCTGACAGCGATAAGATAAGAGTAGAGGAAGACAATCTCGTCTTATGCTGGTGTTTTTGAGACATATTGGACTATTAAACTAGTCTAATCGCTCAATCAGCACGTCCTGTGTTTCGTCTGGTCTAGCCTCCAATTGCAACCCCGAAAGCTTGCGGGTTGCAACATGGGCCCCAAACCCAAAATGATCCCATAATCCAAATATAACTCTGCGAACCGCCTAATCCAAATATAACTCTGCCAACCGCCTAATCCAAATATAACTCTGTGGGAAATCGCCAAATCTGGATATATTCGATGTTGACGTGTTCTTGTTTGTTCTAGATGAATCGAATCACACGGAAAATGCGACATCAAGAGTCGTGCGTCTAGCATAGCCTGCATTCTGACACTCTCGTACAACTAAACTTTGTTTCAACTTCCATAGAAAAGCTGAAGGATCCTTTCTAATTAGAGTTGAATTGCAGGACAATAAAGAGAGCGGGAAAAGAAAAAGAGAAAAAAATTGGGTTTAGGTTGTCTGAGCCCCATCCGTCGTTTCTTGTTTGAACGCCCTTCCTGTGTCTCGGATTAATCTCGCACAGGACCTAATGTCACCAATCGTAATTATCTCTCGGTTAACCCATGTAATCGCAATCTTCTTTGTTGGCCAATTTACGTCATAATGTACCTCGATAAATGCCTCTTCCACCTGAAATTGCCCGGTGGGCCAGTGTGGCACGTGAATTCACCACCATTCGACACTTTTTTCCGGGATATGTGCAGCTGTTGCAGCCAATGTTGCATTTTGCCGCAGTATTACATCATGAAGATAGCCAGAACACTGGTATGATATCCATCTACGAGTATATAAGGGCTTGGATTTGCCGCCCTGGGTAGTTGGTGGTTTCTCGATCATTATATATTTAAAATTAACATTCATTATGTCAGACAGCAGTCCAAGCTCAACTCGCGTTTCCACCGCCCAAACCAGTCCCTTCACCTCGCCTATCCAATCATATTTGAACAATGATGGCATAGATCAGTTGATACCCACTGTCAGAAAACACCGTGTCTCGTCCTTGTCGTTGTCCGACTTGAGTCAATGGCAAAACGGCTTGACAAGGCTAACTTCTCCCCCAAATAGTTCTGCGAACTTGCGTAAGACGGACTCGTTGGTGAAGTTATCCAGAGATTCCTCCATCATCAGAAGAAGGAGAAAATCCGTCATTGACCACACCAGAGTGGCCTCTTATGCCTTTTGTTTCGATATCGACGGTGTCATTGTTAAAGGTCCCGATACCATCCCGGAAGCCAGACAGGCTTTAAAGATGTTGAATGGTGATAACCCTTATAACATCAAGGTTCCATCCATCTTCGTCACTAACGGTGGCGGGAGATCGGAATCCAAGAGAGCCAAGGAATTGTCCGAAAGATTAGAAATGAAAATCACTCCCGATCAGGTCATTCAAGGTCACACCCCAATGAAAGATTTAGTCAATGTTCATAAGAACGTTCTAGTTGTGGGTGGTCTCGGCGACTCCTGTAGAGCCGTTGCAGAAGAATATGGCTTTGAGAATATCTACATTCCGTTAGACATCTTGAAATGGAATCCTTCTGTCTCGCCATATCATACCTTGACTGAAGAGGAATTGAAAGTGGCAAGAGATTATGATTTCAGCAAAATTGGCATCGATGCTATTTTGGTGTTCGCCGACTCAAGAAATTGGGCTGTTGACCAACAAATCATCTTAGAACTCTTATTATCCAAAAACGGTGTCATGGGTACCGCTTCGGAATCTTTTCAGGAGGGTCCCGAGCTATTCTTTGCTCATTCAGATTTTATTTGGGCTACAAACTACAACCTATCGAGATATGGTATGGGTGCTCTACAGGTCTCTGTTGCCGCCTTGTATAGAGAACATACCGGTAAGGAATTGACTGTCACCAGATTCGGAAAGCCTCAAAAGGGTACTTTCAAATACGCTGAGAAGGTGTTATCTAGCTGGAGAAAAGACTGTTTAGAAGAACATGTCGAAAAGGCTACTTTGAAAGATGGTGGCTTATTCGAGAATGATGACGGTGAAATTGTTGTTCAAGACAACATGGCAAACAAGAATTACAGCTCTGTTTTCGACTCATCGGATGGCGAAGACGAACCAGAAGAGGATAACAATGGTGTTTCGCTTGAGACTATTTCGCAGATAAACCTTGAACTTCCTCCGGCTTCTACTGTCTATTTCGTTGGTGATACACCTGAATCCGATATCAGATTTGCTAATTCTCATGATGCTTCATGGTACTCAATATTGGTGAAGACTGGTGTCTATCAAGAAGGAACCATTCCAAAGTATACTCCAAAACACACTTGTGGTAACGTTTTGGATGCCGTCAAGTTTGCAATTGAAAGGGAACACCAAAAGGAATTACAAGAATGGAATGGTGCTGCTACTGCAACCTCCAAGAATGAGCCATTAGTCCAAGGGGAGACCCTTGAAGTTCCTATTGATCTTTCCGAACAGCTCAATATCATCAAGGATATTCAAATTACCAACTAATAAATGCGAGTCAGCTCGTTTTCTTTTCATTGTCGTTATTATTATTGTCATTTTAAATTGGGTTAGGGTTATTATATAATTATTTCTTTTTGTTTACATGTAGAATCTTTACAAAAAACCAATGCAAATGCTCTTTTAATGCAAAATATCTATACACTCACAACATCTTGTCCATCTCAGAGATGGCATAATCTATTATGAAACTTTGTTCAATCAAGTCATCAAGTCTAGTGAAATGACGTTCACTGTATGGAATAATGGAATCAATAAGTTTCATTAAGCCTGGGATTTCACTCAATCTGGCAATGGAGAACTTGTTTATGGCAACATTAATCAACTTTTGAGAGATCTCAAACAACTTGGCATTGGTGTTCCAATCTCTGATTCTCTTGAAAAGTAGTAACAATTGGTCATCATTTAATTGGGAAACTGTTTCTTCTAATTTCAAGGAACCCAAAGTAGACTCCGGGTCCTCATTGTATGAAATCGATGACTTGATAACGTTATATAATCTCATAGGATGATCCAAAGTCAATGCCAAAAGGAAGGCATTTGACCAGTCTTGGGCATTGATATAGTTACTCAAGGATTGTTCCTGCTCAACCTTTATCTTTCTCTTTGCTTCCTCGTCAGCTAAAGTTTCATCTGTGTTATCAACCCAAAGAGATAAATTACCATCAGCATCAGCAGAAATGAACTCTTCACCGTCGTTTTTTATATCAAAGGCCCAGATTCTGTTGACATGATTGTCCAAGGTCTTCAAACATTCACCGTCGGATTTGATATCCCAGATTTTGATCAACCCATCGGCACCAGTAGAAATGAGTTGATGATTCTTGTTGAAGAAACGGACTCTTTGGATGGCATTGGTGTGTCCCTCAAATGTCTTAGTACAAGTGAAATCATTCAAGGACCACAATTTGACGGTCTTATCACCACTTCCGGTCACTATCAATTTGTCATATTGACAGAATTTGATATCCCATAAACCTCTCTTATGGCCCTTCAAAATACCCACGGTTTCACCAGTTTCCAAATCCCAAATCTTTCCCAACTTGTCATAAGAGGCAGTTGCGAAGAATTCATCATTTGGTGTTATGTCAATGGAGTTGATGTCCTTATCATGTGCTTTTCTTGTATATTCTGAACTTTTAATTGTTTTTGGGGACAAGTCTGATTCTGGTTTAGGAACTTTCCATTTCTTTACTGTGAAATCACTTGAACCAGTTATCAAGAACTTTGGATATGATTGAATAGGAGTTCTTGGTAAAGCAATGGCAGTCACAGACCCAGCATGGCCCTGGAATGTGGCATACAATTGGAAATCTTCGGACTCGTCGTCATATCTCCACAATCTAGCTTCGTTATCCTTACCTGCTGTAGCTATCCATTTACCGTCTATAGTGGTATCTAAGGCATTCAACAAGTCGGTATGGCCTTCATAGAGTCTCAACTCCAATGGTCTGGTAGGATCAATGACTCTCAACCCTGGAGAATTTGTGGCCAAGGCAATTAAATTCAACTCAGGACCAACATACCTTATATCGGCAATGGTACCATGATTACCTGCTATTCTTCGTATAACTGGGATTTCAACTAACTCGGTCTTCGAGTCAAGATCGTATAAGTCTTCAGTGTCCAAGTCGACTTCTACCAAAGTTTGATCTGTTAACACCAAAAATAAGCTATTGGTCTCAAGTTTCAAGATATCCATAATCATCAACTCTTCATTCGTTTCCAATGATCTCTTGGACTCGGCTACAAGTTTTCCTGAATTAACGTCAAACACCTTCAACACATTTCCGGAACCTGCAGTGTAAAAGTATTCTTTCTCTGCCAACAGCAAAAACCCACAGTTTTCAATCTGTTGTTGGGTGGAAATGGTTCTCAAAACCTTGAAGTTCTTGGTGTTGTATATGATTGCAACCTGGTCTCTACCACCGGTCATGAAATATTCACCAGTCGAGTTGAAGGCGACCCCTCTGACGGCTGTATTGTGTTCATTGATGGTGTTGGTGCATTTTCTCTTGACCAAGTCCCAGATCTTCACTGTTCCCATGGTGTCACCACTGGCCAACTTCCAATTGGAGCTGTTCAATTCGCCAAAGAAGCTCAAACTACAAATGGTGGTCCCATGACCCTTCAACGAATGTGTGACATATCCACCCTCGATATCCCAAACAGTCACAACACCATCGGAGCCACCAAAGGAAAACAAGGTGGAGGTTGGATCGGCTGCAGAGATGTATACGGGGGAGGAGAGCTTGAATGACTTTACAAAGTTCGCCTTTTCGAGGTCAAAAACCCGTAATTGCTGCAGTTGCGAAACAACAGCCAAATATCTTCCGTCCGGGGTTATTTGCAAACTGGTGATGTCTTCTCCATCGCCCTCAAGCTTGTGTATAACCTTATTTTCCTCCAAATCAGTGATCACGATGTCTTCCGACACGGCAGTGGCCAAGAATCTCCCGTCCAAAGAAATTGTGGCAGAGGCCGAGCCCACGTAGAACGGCTGGATGTCCGTGCTGGCAAACGTGTTTCTTAAAGCGTTCATTCTGGTGCGTTTGGCTCTCTATTGTCTCTTCCATTTAATTGATGTCTCTTGTATTAACAAAAATTTTTATGTATGTGGCGGGTTACCCGGTCGTGTATTTTTCTTGTTGGCGTGTGGAACCCGATGAGAGCTGGATCGGTGCGACATTCGTCGTCAAGTGCGACAACGATGTCGTCTAGAGTCGGTGATTGATGGGACATCGAAACGGGCCAATTCGGTGGAGAAGACGATTATTCTCACGAGATGCGATTCCCAGCTCGCTGGAAATAGAACGCCCCCTGTCATATTACTAATACAACCACCACGGAATATGGTGGTTCTCGCTGACGATCTCTAACACTGCACTATCCGGAGAAAAGTGTCAGCACGGATTCGATAGAGAATAGCCGTGAACCACATATTATCTACTGTCTGACATGTATATATATTTTTAGTGCTGATTCGAGCCACCGGGTTCAGGCGATAGAGTTGATTGTTGCATTGCCTGTGTGATAGAGCACACATGGAACCTAAGATTCCGTTTAGCCTAATTTTAGGCTACATGCTGCCATGTACTCGGTGAGGCAGTCTATACGCCATGGAATATCGCTGTATAATAGTCAGAATGAGGGTCGAGTTACCGATAGCAGGTTCCACAGTTACGAGATCAAAGTCTCTATCGCTCCTTCACGAGGTATGTTCTCGGATCCACGCATGTATCGATAAGTGATTCTGAGTGTGGTACTGTAAGGAAAGGGAATTCCAAGCAAGGAGATGGTGGCTGCCTTGACATCTCGCATTAGTTGGCATTGGCTATTCCAGCTGTTCGGTCTTTTTCACTGCTAAATAATAACTTGAGATAAGACGCCCCGGCATCTCACTAGAAGGTCTCCACGCTGGAATACCGTGACGCTCGATGTCGTGGGAGGCATCGAACAACAGTCTCGTATTCAGATGCCTGATTCATCTCGCTACTCCGTCCATACAATTCCCTCTATTCAGATAATCTTCTAAAACGGCTAATCCTATTTACATCCCGCCCTATGTACATCGTCTCACCCTTCAAATACCGTGCCCTCAGCTATCTCAAACCCGTATTCCTTGGCTGAATCTATCATCACCTTCTCAAACATATCCTCAACACCCTTGTTATTGTATCTGTTTCCAGTCACAATCTGCACAAACCTGACCCAAGTGAAAAGCACGTCATTGAAGAAAACAATCAAGTTAAGAATCAACGACTTGCTCACGCTGTTGAGTCTCCACGACACCCTTCCAAACACCCCCGATGTGGCATTGACCTCGATGGTGTTTATTCTGTCGTAATTCTTGATGGCCTCCTTGGCCAATATGCGAACTCTGTTCACGGGCGACCCGAATTTCTGGTTTAAACTCTGTAACATTCTCATGGCCCTTCCTACGAAGATCAACTCCAATGGAAAATGGTCGGTGTTTTTCAAGAAATTCTTCATCATATCAGTCGACCGACTGTCCCTCTTGAACGCTTTGCCCAAGTCCTTCTGTCCGTCCCTCGGGGCTTCGTTTTCATCTTTTTTGGATGAATATGGCTTTAATTGAGTCATGGAGGCAAACATGTCAACCGACCCAATCCCCCATTTCTCTCCAATCTTCATAATTTCCTGGCTATCCAACTCAAAAAGCGCTTTCCAGAAACTGCAATATTCCTTTCTAAATTTGGCCGAGTATTTCACGTATAATCCATGGTCCAACACCACCAATTGCTGTTTCTTGGTGACTGGATTGAGTCTTACTAGCAAATTTCCCGGGTGTGGGTCAGCATGGACAAATCCGAATTGGAAGATTTGTTTGGCAAAGATGTTGATATATTGCTCGACAACCGTCTTGATATTGTACCCACTCTTGATAAGCAATTCTTTATCTGCCAACGAAATACCATCGATCCATTCCGTCACCAACACTCTGGAGGTGCAGAGCTCGTCATAAGTCTCTGGAACATGGTAATTACTAGCCTCCGCGGGCGATAAATGTTGTTTAATTGCATCGGCCAACATATGAGAGTTATTGAAATCACTATGGAAATCCACCTCAAGATGTAATTGGTCCGAGATGTAATTGGTTGCAAAGGTGAGCGGCATCTCAAACATGTATTCGTAGAACTTCATCACCGAACGGTAGATGAACAAGTCGATATTAACCTGCTTGGGGATGTAGTTGTGTTGCACCTTGATGGCCACAACATCCCCGTTTTTCAAATACCCCTTGTGAACCTGCGCAATGGAGGCACTTGCCACGGGGTTTCTCTCGATCTTGGTGAAATGTTGCGATTCGTAATTTTTCCCCAATTCGGACTTCAAGGTTCTATCCACATCTTTCCAGGCATCAACGGGTCCGTTGTCGAAGAGTAATGCGAATTTCTTCTGGAACACCGGCGGAAACATCGTGGCTTGAACGGCAATGGCCTGGCCCACCTTGATGTAGAGCCCCTTATTTGCAACCAAGAGATTGAACAACTTCGAGGAAGTTTGTTCGTGCAACGCGTTGACGTCGTGGTTCTCGTCGTATTTGAACTTGTAATCAGCAGCGATGGATCCCAAAACATAAATGGCCCTGAAACTTCTCTGGATCACGGAGGCGAAGAAAACCTCATCGACGCCGTAAGTCGCGGCCCCAATACCCAACACAACAAGCGTTCTTCTGGCAAATCGCGGCAATGGTTTTCTCTTGCGTTTGAACTTCAAGTCCCCGGAACGTGCTATCAACTCATCTGGTGTTATCGGCTTCGCAGGCTCGAATTTAACCGTATTATGTATCCATCTAGCGACTTTAGCCGTGCCCCTTGTACGGGCTATCGAAGGCATCTTCGACCCAGCATGTCCGACATTGAACATAACGAAGGACGACATATCGAAATATCTCTCAAAATCTCTTCCCGCTCACTTTCCCTAAAGTCTTTGCCCCTTGAACTCATAACATCGCATGGACGTATAGACAGTCGTGTGGGTTGGCAAGGTGCCGCCTACATATCTCCACAGGGTAAATACGACATTTTGCAACATCCGAACACCACTCCTGTCTACAACTTACCCGCCCGTCTTTTTTTTTTCCGCCAAAAGTGAAAAATTTTGGATCACACTGTTAACAACGGAGCAACAAGTTGGCAGTAATAGACATATACATTCGTATTTCAGAGTCAGATGTCGGAAAGTAACTTCTTGCATCTCGCAAAGCCAAATTTGAGCACCTCCATCGGGACCTCGGCCCCCCTCAAGGTGATAGTCCAATCGTCAGCCTTGTTCCAACTCTTGGAAATCGTGCAAACATCCACCCTCGACAACAAGAGAGTCATTGGAACCTTATTGGGCTTGAGATCCGATGATGGGTCCGAGATCGAGATCAGAGACGCCTATTTGGTGCCCCATCACGAGGACGGCGACGAAGTGTCCATCGAAGAATACCACCACAAATCATTATTACAATTATACAAGAGAGCCAATCCAAAGGAATCCGTGATAGGTTGGTTCACCTCGAACCCCTCCATAGACACCTTCACTGGCTTGGTGCACGATTTCTACACCAGAAGCTTGGACCGTTCATATGCATTCCCAGCCATCCATTTAACCGTCGACTTCATCGACCAAATAACCAACGAACCAAAGGTCCCCGTCATCAGCACCTACATCGCCTCTGCTGTCGGTGCCACCGGCCAATTAGCTGCCAATTTCGATAAAGCCGGTTCTTATCTCTTCACCCCAATTCCAAACGAAGTCAATTACTCCCCAAACGAAAAAATAGTGTTAAACACCGTCTCCACCACCGACAGCTTGCCAAACGGTCCAAACACCGAATTGAACATATTAACCCAACAAATCGACAACGTGAACGAATTGATCGACAACTTGTTGACTTACATCTCCAAGGTGATAAATAACGAAGTCGAGTCCAACGAAGAGATCTTGAAGTTCTTAGTCAACACATTATCAATCAAGCCAACCGCCTTCAACAAGGACGATTTGGCCCAATATTTCAACAGTCACATTAACGATACCTTATTGATCGAATATTTATCCAAGATTGTCAGAGAACAATTAGATTTGAGTGCTAAATTGACCAACTTGATCTAATCATTTGTAATTTAATATAAGTTTATCGGGCATCATGTAAGCCTACAACATCTTTATCAACCGTATAATTTCCCAAATATATAAAAAACAGAACCCATCGTCAAGATAGTTGAACTGTGCAAAACACTCGAAAATAAACCAAAGTCCGTATTAGAATACACCTGAATTTTGTATGAGCCACCTAAACACATAAAATAAACTCAAAAGTAACTTTTGTAACAAAATTAAACACCCCTTATATCCCCTTGAATAAAGTTAACAAATCATCTCCGTCATCCAAACCAGCCAATGCCTGTTCAACACTGGCCAACGCATTTTCACTGAAAAGCCCAGACTTGGTGGTTCTCAACCCTTCAGCGGCAGCCTCCGCGATCGACTCTCTTCTTCTTCTCATTTGGTTCAAGTTCTTCAACTTTCTCTTCTTCTGCAATTGCATCTTCTTCTTGGACATAGATAGTCTTCTTGAATTCTGGTTGTGAGTTCCAGCAGCGCCTGCACCATTGATCACCGAGAATCTTCTAGCCGATTGCAAGTTGTTCAATAAGCCTTGTTGGTGATCGTTGTGCAACAACAACCCCTTATTTCTGAATGCACTCAAAGGAACGAGGTTCTTCTTGTGTTGCTGGTTGCTGAACTCTCTCCAGATCTCCAGATCATCGTTATCGTCGTCCAATTCCGAAATATATAACAACTCGTCCAAATCCAATGGCTCGTTACCACCACCGTTCAAGTTCAAATTCAAGTTGGTCATAGAAGTATTGGTACTGTTGGAAGAGACGCCATCATTGTTTGTCAACAATGATCTTGTGGATAACCCATCAATGATACTGAATGGCTTACTATCAATAGTAATCCAAGTACCCAAAATCGGAGGTCTGGCGTCCAAGTTGGAGTTACTCAAGATTTCCTTGGCCATCTTGGAACCAATCTTCTTGTTTGAAGGAGGAGGTAAGGTCAAATCCTCATCAGTGGATTCTCCGCTTTCTTCTTCAACTTCCTTCAAAATCTGTTGCATGATGATCTCATCATTATCGATGATAGTTGTTGGATAATAATAACTATCTGAAGATTGACTGTAGCCCAAGTCCCCATCGTCTTCATCGCCCGAACTAAAGAAGTAATTCCACAAGTAGGCATCATCCTCGCTGTCGTTATTACTATTGGAGTTTGCCTCTTGGATGTCAAATGTAGTAGAATTCTTAATGTTGGAGGGATTTGTGGTGTCAAAGAAAGGAATATCAAAGTCGCTTTCATCGTCATCATCTGAATCCTCGCTCATTATCGGCTTACTTTGCTCAATAACTAAGTTCTCAACAGAATCAGTAGTGGTATCAACAATGCTATGTCTTGGAGTGTAATTTGTCGATGACAAGTCACCTAACTCATCTCTGAAGCTCTCAACCAATGCGTTTTCCTCTTCTCTCATAAATAGCTCGTCGCCATAGGTGGGATTGAACCCAAAATCGTCATCATCTTCATTGGTTGCTTGCAATTCTGCAAAATCATTGTCAGCCTCCAAAGTGGCTAATAAGGCGTTATCATCAAGCTCGTAATCTTCATCGGAGTTGAACTCGGAGTCCTTGATCTTGGGAACTGCTATCAAATCCGTCTCCAATAGAGTGTTACTATTGATGATATTTGGAGTGGTCGGAAGTGACAAGTTGATCTCTTCACCAATATCCTCGTCTTCAAGGAGATTGACATCGATCTCATTCTGTAAGGAGAGCGAATCGTTGTTATTTGCATCGTCAAATTCAAAAGTAAAATCGATATCGGGTAGTTCGATGTGTTTGTCCTTCTTACTGACGGAGAACCTCCTCGATGAAACGGATAATTTTCTTGTTGTTACGGATTTCCTGTGTGTTTTGTTTGTTTTGCTGGATACGGAGGGCTTTCTTGTTTGTTTTGGATTCTTCAAAGCCTTTGCCGCTCTCATAGCCTTGGCCTTTCTTTCAGCGGTCAATTTGACAAAGTCTACATCGGAGTCATCCGAGGAGGAGTCTTCTTCGTCCTCCTCATCGTCGTCTTCCGAGGAAGAGGATCCCATGATGGCATTGACTTCTGCACTTGCCGCGCGCCAATACTCGTCGTCCTTCTCCTCGTCGCTGGAATCGGAGAAAACGGGAGTTGAATAGAAATTCTTCTTGTCATCCTCGCCATCCTCACTACTTAGATTCGTCAACGACGAGTCTGAGCCCTCGTCGTCGGAGTTGACCAAACTGAATCGACGTTTGTATTTATCAGACGGGATGTTCTTTTTCCCGCCAACTTTCTTCTTGCCATAGAAATGGATGTTCTTGGCGGCCTTGTAATTCTTGGCCGAGACCGAATTTGGCTTTCTCGGGCTCTTGGACATCTTTCCTGATTTCATTTGTGTGTGGTAGTTTACGGTGGTCTTCGATCGTATGGTCCCTTATTCAATTGTGATTGGTCGGTTGGATTATTAGATGATATATGTATCAATAATAATGGTTGTCGCTTAATTCCAGATGTAACATCTAAAATTAGAAGGACATGATGACAATTGAACTCCTTCTTGTGTGTACGGTAATCGGGTCAAAAAAAATATATAATTCACGGAAACGGAATCGGATTTGCTGGATTGGGGTAATTTATCTGGTGATTGTTACCTTTATTTAAACGAATTACTTCACAGAGACGTGGTACGGTCAATTATTCGCCTTGTCTTTCTGTTCTCCTCACAGTGAAAAATGCTTAAACAAGTAAATAATAAAAATTTTTAGGTCTGATAACGTAATCGATGATCTCGGCTGCAAATGTGGCTTGTGGGTTGCAAGGGAAATGTCGTGGGGGGTGAATGTGGTGATATGGGGGGAGAAAACGAATAATATATCGTTGAATGTGTTTTGATGGTGGTTTTGGTGGTTTGTGGTGTTTTTTGGTGGTTTTGATGGCTTGATGGTGGGTTTATTTGGTTGATGTAATAAGTGTGGTGGTGCATCTCGTCAATGTTGTAACTGTGGAAGAATGCGGTTTGAGAGCAAGATGTGTGGGTTTTTGTAGGTGTTAGTGTGGTATGTTGTAAGTTGATTTATGATGAGAAGAAAAAAAAAAGAAATATTGAAATGTTGAAAATTGGTTGTAGTGGTTAATTTGGCGTTGTGGGTCATGCATCTATATGAGAAGAGAAATTGATTTATTAATCAAATATTGATTAATTAGAAATTGATTAATAGATATAATGTGTTATAATTATTTAATTATTAATTATTAATTATTTGTCATTTTGTAGAACATGAAGAACTCATGTATCCAACTACAAATAAAAACCTCGAAATAAAACCTCACCAAATTTATAGAAGTTTTAATAAAAGAAACACTCTCATTTCTCTATTCTAATTCTTCTTAAATTAAATCTCCATTTAATATATCCATATCTTTCAAAAGGAAATACCTTCACCAATTTAAACTTCAAAGTACATGAAAATGTCCAAAAAAAAAACAACCACATAACCCCCGTCAATTCACAATCATCTCCTCTTTTATCTACCAAAAACAATCAATACCGACTAATAAAACATCACCTCCACCACCACATCTCCATACTACATCTCCATCGTTGCAACCAACGATCACCACACGACTCACAAATGAACACCAAATTGATTACAACTGCACAACCTTCTTCGTCGATTTATTCTCCAGCCACATTATCCTCACAATGAAATGGCTAGTGGTTCTCTTAGGGTTGGCGTCTTCAATAGTGTCGAGCTCCGTCATTGGAGTGTCACCCGAAAACCAGCATCTCTACCGTGCCGACTCGAGTGGAAAATGGGCCTGTCTTTCTGATCCCAGCATCAAATTGGACCTTAACAAGATTAATGACGATTTCTGCGATTGTCCCGATGGATCTGATGAGCCGGGAACCGCGGCATGTGCCAATAATTTGTTTTATTGCGTGAATGACGGCCATATTGGCAATTACATCGCCAGTCATAAGGTGAACGATGGTGTGTGCGATTATGATTTATGTTGTGATGGTTCCGATGAATGGAATTCGCCGGTTTCGTGTCCAAATAGATGTAAAGAGCTCCAACAACAATATCTCACCGCTAGAAATCTCAATGCACAGAGGGTACAAAAGGGTCTTGGGATGAAGAAATCCATTATCGACCAGGCCAAGCGCAAGGTGCACGAGATTGAAGAGAAAGTTTTGCTTTATGACGAGGCGTTGGTGGTGAAGAAAACGGAATTGACGAAATTGAACGAAGAAATCGCCGACATGGACGAGGATGTGCAATCCTTAAGCGGGTTGGTCAACGAGAAGCTTTCGCCCCATCTAGAGTCCATCAACAACTTAATATTGGACCAATCCAAGACAATTTCTGGCCAATCCGTGAAATTGGACAAATTGCAGACAATTTTGCGAAACCTCATTGACAATTATAACCCAAATTTCAACGATTTGGCCGTCAAAGAAGCAGTTCAAAACTTCCAGGATTACTTAGTAAACCTGGAAGAAGAACAAGAGCTCCAACAAGAAGACAAACACACTCTCATCGTAGAAATCGCCAAGGACATCGAAACCCTTGAGGATCCAGAAGAATCTAATGAGACAGGCGAATGCGACATCTATTACGCCGTTCATCAAGCCTACCAGAACGTACTTGACTCATTTTTGGGCGTTGAAAAGCCAACAAACGCCAAATCACATAAGAGAATCTCTTCCAAAAAACAGGCTGAAGTGGATACTCTTTCCTCACACATCGAGTCGATCTCCAAGGAGATCTCCAACTTCAACGAGGATCTAAAATCCAATATCTATGGTCCCGATGATATCTTCAGGGCATTTGAGAACGATTGTGTGACCAACAAATTAGGTGAATATGATTACAAATATTGTTTCTCTTCAACCATCCATCAAAACGGTAACGGACAGAGCTCACTCATCGGAACATTCCATAAGGTGGAGGTTCAAGACTCCAAACTCGTAGCCTATTATGAAGACGGTGCTAAATGTTGGAACGGTCCAAAGAGAAGAGGTGTTGTTAATTTAATTTGTGGCGATAAGCCGGAGGTGTTGAGTGTCAGCGAACCCGAGAAATGTGAATATCATTTCGTAGTTGTCAGTCCGGTTGGTTGTTTTGAAACGGATTTGGAAGAGTTTCCTTTTGAGATTAATTACGATGAATTGAAGTAGGAATACCATATGGGTATAGAACAAAATAGAGAGTTATATTTACACCCGGATTAAAACAAATAAATATAAACCTAAAAAAACCAAACCAAGTCCACCACTAATACCTTCCTAACCCATCTCCTTTGGGTTCCCACCCTATAATCCATTATCATTCATATATCATGTTTCCATCAAACCACACTCTCAAAAAGAATCCTCAAATCAGAAACTCTCAGCACCGCACCAACATCCTTCTTCGGATCGTATTGGTTTATGGTTTCACTAATAGTGTCCAAATTACTCATCAATAAATCGATTCTACTTTTGATCAAACCGCGATTCTTCAGACGCTGCTCGTTATAGGACTTCGAGTTACGGATGTTCTTCTCGAAGTTGAGCGAGATCGAATGGATTAGCTCATCGAATATGATGTGGTTCTGCAAATTGACTATCTTCGAGTCCTTGTAGACCCCGGTGCGATCGTTGTAATAATAGAAGTAATTATGATGGTATTTCTTGGGCAATTTCAAGATCTTTGCTTCGATCAACTCGTCTATGGACGGTCTTCTCTGCAAATTCTTCGACAATCGATCTCTGGTTATTAATTTCGAGATCAATGTGACCAACTCATATTGCTTCAAATTGAGACCGTATATGTAGCAATAATTATTAACCAACTCCTCGTTATTGTTCAAGAGAGGCAACACATTTAGCGTCTTGAACACGTTTCTACAATACAAATCTACAATAGATGGCTTCAAGTCGTACTTGAACCAATTATCCAATCTCAATCGCGTGTTTGAAGCCATCAATTTATTCAAATACGAGGCGTTTTCCCCGATCAAGCTGTGAAAAAACCCATTTGTCTTGCTCAAGTTCTCGATATCGCCGTATTCCAAATACGAAAAGATGTGTAGAAGCAACTCGTTCGGAAGCTCATCGATATGGAACGAATCCGACGAGTGTGTCAAACGGAGCAGATACAATAACATCAATGTTCAAGAGTGTCAACTGTGGTGCAACTTCTTGATGCTTATACTGAACTAGACGCCATATGATATCACATGATAAGGTCGTGCTCTGCCTTTGCCATCCAACATCCGCGCTTATCAAGAATTACGTGCGTAACCCAACCGGATTCTGGGTCCAGGTGATTTTCCTCACACAATTTCCAGCCAAAAAAAAATGGCAACTTAATTGATTGCGGGATTAACTGTGTTATATCATACAAAAATAGGACGTTAAACAGTCTAGATTTGGTGCCATCGGATTCATTCGCACGTCTAATACCGAGATATCCGTTTATATTAGCAATTTTTGATATATTACTTCAAAAGGTTCCTTGTGGCTTTTATTGAATCAATCTAGTCTTAGTTACTGGTTTTCAACTTTTCTTTTCAAAGTCTGTTTATTATCGCAATAAATAAGATTCCAACAACCGACCTTTTCCGTTATCTTTACAATCGGCCAATGCTCTCAGGTTCTTTCGAGTTCATCAACTACATCATCAACATCAGAGTTTATTGACACCCCCTAATTCGTGATCGAATACTTATTAGGAAATTATTATATTTGATAGATATAATAATCATTTTAAAGAGAGACTTCCATATTTCTCTTCAGAGCAGCCTCCACAAAGCGACACTTTCAAACACCGGATACGTTCAGTAAAGTCTCCTTATTTCAGTTTATTATTTCCCTCGAAATAATCACTCAAAAATTACTTAAAATTAAAAAATACTATACCAAAAAATAAAACTACAAAAAAAATAATCCAGAATCATGTCACAATTCATGGAACTTTTACCTTATCAGGTCCAATTGAGAATTTACGAATCCTTGCCAATCGGGGATTTGATCAGCTTATGCAGCGTCTCTAAGGAGTCATTTGATCTAATCATTCCAAACATATACTCGAAATTGGTGTATTTGTCAATTGCAAAACATATCCAGAGGGATTCGACCGAGTCCTTGAACAACTTGAACAAGTCCATCTTGAACAGAGACAATTTTCTCTCGTTTTATTCGAACTTGGGATCCTCGAAATATTCCAATTTCATTACTGAGTTGGATATTTCTCTTTTGACAAAGCAAGAAAGATGTAATTTGGGAATCAACGATGACGAGTTGATCGAGAAAATCCGTCTTTGTAAGAATTTGACCAATTTGGAGCTTCCAAATGATTTATTCTTGTATCAGAACCAATTGAACTTGTGTTTCAACGGGTCAATGATCGGTTATCCATCATCAACTTTAATGTTCAATAAAATAAACGAGCTCTCCATTGATTTGAATGGCATGGGCAATGATGGTGTTGATAGATTTCTTGACTTGGTTCAATCTCTCAACGTGGAGGATATTAGCAAATTGAATGTTTTCTTTGGTGGCAAGTTTGATTACTCGAACTTGAACCAATTTGTAATCTTGTTGGATAAATTATACTCATCCGGTGTTTATTTCAATAACTTGAAAGAATTGTCTGTTCCAATTTTAGGGGGGTTGGAACTTGCTTATGATGTTGAGGCAATTTTGAAAGTGATGAATTTTGAGAAGTTACAAAAGTTACAGATATCAATTATCGAACCAGCCAGCAATTTGGTTGATTCTGACGATGAAGATGTTTGTCAGGAGGATATTTTGTTCAATTTGTTAATGAAATTGGGTGATTTGGTGAAGGTAAATGTTAATTTGACTGATTTAGCTATCAAATATGACATTGTTGGATACACTGATGAAGACTTTGAATCCAATAACAACAACTTGAGATTCTGCGAGTTGGTCAAGTTATTGGACCATTTTCAATATGTGAACTTGCATCTTTGCTTAAACTTTGAAAATATCGAATCTTTCCATTTGAACCTACTTGCCGGTACTATTTCAGACAAGTTGTTAGATAGTTGTCTGATAATTCTTCCAGATTTGGAGTTGTTGTTCCCAGTAATCGAATTGCCAAATGAGGAGTCAATTGAAGAGGACGATGAAGAAGAGAATGTCATCAATTTGAACAGCGACTTGTTAATCAACTGTAACTGTGGAAATTGTGACCATCAGCTCAACAAGTTCCATTTAAAGAACTTGAGAGGGTTGAACTTCAACTTGAACTCAATTATGTTGACTGAATTGCACAGTTTGCAGAGCGATTTGGTTTGGTTGGTTAATAACAAGCCCGGACTCAAATTATGGGAAACAAAGAATTACTCGAAGTTTTCCTCTTCGGAATTTAAGGAGAGTTATGTTCTTGATCATTTATTCGCCAAATCTGTGCATAGATTGAACGCTGCAAACGTGAATTTCTGTGGATTGAACTACAGATGCAATGAATTGATCAATTTCAACCAGTTCATCAAGTATGACGAATCGCTTCTCAGCGAGCTTCAATTGATTTTGAGCTCGATGAACGAAGGGGTTGTTTCGGAGGCAGAAATTTATGCAAGCGACGAGCTGGGAGAAGAGTCTGACTTCGTCAATGACGAGGAATTTGCCATTGCTAATTACGTTTATGAGGGAATTGACGATTCTAACGATGAAGATTACTTGGAAGATGGCGAGTTCTTTATCGATCACGAGAAAATTGTTGCAAAATACCGAAGAAATAGCTCGTTCCGTAAAGAATTAGAGGATAAGAGGATGATGGTTTAGAAGGGGGATTTGTTGGTACATTCAATTAAAATTTTTTTCGTTGGTTTTTTGTTGCCCTGGATGATACGGATGTGTTTAATATTAAAATATAATTATAACGTTTGGTGCCGTAGAGTAATTGATGAGGCATGACATGAGCATACGAAATGCGTTATTGCAATGGCACCCCTCCTTAAGACTACATTCTTGAGGCAGCTGTAAGCGCCAGAGATTGATAGAGAAGAAGTCCATTGACACCCAGTAGGTTCTAGTTCAGCATTGCAGAAGAAAAAGAAAAGGTCGTGTAGATCAGACGGGTATTCTCAGACAGTGTCTGCCTGACCGAGGAAGTCCGACGCAGATGGTGCCTCACGAGGATGTCTGTCAAAGGATTTTGCAGGCCGTTTGCCAGCGACAAGGGGAGTTGCACTTGGCGAGGTAAATTCGGTGAGATCATGGGTATTGGGGGAGCTGGAGGCCCTTAGGCCAAGGCAGATGTGTTCGTATCTCATGTGGGAGCAGGTTAAATTGGATGCCGATGCATTGACACCGTGATGGAATTGGTGACAGGACGACTGAAACGGCCACTGGTCATTAGTTGCCAGACGTTACATTGTCAGTAGCTTGGGAGATCTGATGTTACATGGTATAGCGATCTTCGCTTGGAGAGCTAGGCTGATGGGATTGGCGAGACGTGGTGTTCGCTCGCTGGGAATGTGTCGGGCGGGAAGGGTAAGGAGGGCCCAAGTGAGACAATTGTCAATGGAGGAGTAGATATTTTTTAAATGGATAAAGTAATTGCGAGGCTGGAATGGAGACCTTCCAGCTCTTGCTAGGGTTGACATTTCTGGCAAAGATGTGGACCCGATTAGTGTAGCACGCAAGATTGTTCTGCGGTCGAGCTGGGAGTTGGGCAGCGTTGGGTGATGGAATGGCACCCTTGGATGCAGATTCTCTTGTCCAATGTTGAGGGTAGAGGAAACGTAGATTACGGAGGACCGGGGAGATGGGTCGAGAATGCCACGACAAGAGGACATGGCGATCGCTATTGCGATCAGCAATTCTCTTATCTCTAGGAATATATAATATTATTGCACCTTCCCGTTCAATAGCCATCAGTCGACCCAGACTCCCGTGGCGCTACTCCACTGCAACCTGTAGTACTAGTGACCGATATTATTTATTGAAAACGCACGGGTATTTCCCAAAACTGTGAAGTATGATTTGACATCACCCATCGCCATGATTTCATCTACCGAGATTAGGCATATGTAGGTGGAGATAGGTCATTCCAGGGAGATGTCCAGCGAGCACGAGTCAGAGGAAGTTTGCGATGGGGGTTTGGCGCCAGAGACAAGGGTCGAGCTGATAAATTGCTAGCGAGAACAATCCCCGAAACATTGCAAGAGACCAGCTTTTACGAGGCCCCGTATCGATCGTAACGTGAGACGGTTGAAGTATGGCATCTTGCCGATACATATTTTTACTTCAATGCGAGAGAGCTGCGGATGAGAGGTTGAACGGAGATATGACGCAAACACACTCGCGGAGTTCAAGGTCCCAGCTGTAGATAGAGATGCTCTGGGGGACCTGGGTGAAAATATTTCAAAATGTGGGATGTTTAACACATACAAGCTCCATTCTCACAAGAAACTTATTTTTTCCCTTCTCTGGAAGCTCGCCTTAGTGGACCACACACATTAGCGTCATCAGCCGGAAATGGTTTCCCTAATTAGATTAAACGACATTTTTACGTCTGCTCCCTCAGCGCTCGCAACTGCTCGAGAGAAACTGCCCAAACAAAAACACTCGACATGCACAGGGTACAGGTGGGTGCTTGAGAAGTAATAAGGAAAGGTTCGCAGTACATCTTCTTGAGCGACAATGAAGGGGGCTTGGAACGGATGTGGCAAGATCCTAGCCAAATCCAATTAGGTCTCTGGCAATATGAAACACTCCACACAATTGCACCAACGTCACATCGAACGGTGTTGGCGGCATGGGTTGGAAGGGCAGATACAAGGGTTTTCGTTTAGGTGAATTTCAGCTTTCCCGTCTAGGAAACCGCAAGTGACTGGCGGAGACTAGCAAATGTGGTCTACTACCATCTACTTTAGTCAGGCATCTCTACATATTTTAGTAACGTTACTGAGCGAACAGTGTGTGCTGAGATGTGGGTGGTCGAAACCTGCTGGGCTACGTGCCCACTGTGTTACATGTCTAATTTCGTATTAAACCAGCTAAATGGACGACGTATGGGAACAATGGGAATGACGCCCCAACCATAATAGAATATAGCGATGTTTGCAATTGCGTTTGGGCCAGAATCCTGGCCAACAGCGTGGTGCCTGAGCTCCAGCTTCATCGGCCATGTTGTGTTCATGTTCATGTTCGTCGGTAATCTGGGTTTCTCGCCTAACCTTAAACGCTGAAGCTAGTGATGTACTGAGCAAACCCTTTATGGGGGAGCCGTCATAGAGAATATTTGGGACCACGATATGCGACTCGAGGGCCAGGGGAGTTCCATCGTCAGTGCTCGTATTCTAGCGTGGGTGTCATTGACCCCAGATGGTGGTGGAGTCTCTAAAGTAGCGCGCCTAAATCATGTTGATTAAAGCTATCCCACACAAACAGCCTCGTCAAGGTCTCTAACCCACATTAACGAATAATACAAAGAACTAGGCTCATTATTTAGCACTCTGTACACTCTACGGTAAATATAGCTTTAGACACTTCGCTCTAAAACCGCCAAGAGAGGAGGTTTGTACGTGATCACCAGCGAAACCCGTGTGAGAGTGTGTTATCTTGTAGACTTGTAGAGCGAGATAGGCAAGAGTGTTGCGCCCCATTCGTGGAATTGAAACCACCACGGTGTTGTTTTCAGAGACAGGGTGAAGAGAAGCCGGAGCCAAGGGTCGGTGTTTTAGCGCGAGACCACCGTCAACTATGAAATTGTCAATTCCACCATGATCCGCCCCATCAATACACTTGAAAAACGGTGACCCCAATAACCACCGGAATATTGTTACTCCTGGTGCGGTTCACCAGTCAAAAGACTATAATGGTTGCATCCGGCGAACTAGCAAGATGTGGCCAACTCCGGTCCTCTAAAACGAAGGCTCAGGACGCGAGCAGATCCCTCACACATCCAGATGGCCAACTAATTATAGAAGTTGGGTATTTCGTGATTATCGATGTTACACTGCTACCAGGTTCCACAGAAGCACCAAAGCTGATGGGACCAATAGCTCCGAAACGTACATCCCAATGCCTGAGCGAGCGAAGGGGCCGCACTGGCCATTCTGACGGGAGGAAAAAGAAAAGCTGCCAGAACTAGGGGAGTTAGCGTTAGTCACTTGCCATTTCAGTCTAATTATCAGCTTGGGTGCACAGCTCGCTCGAACTCTAAATCACAAGCATCAGGAGCTAAGACGGCCATTTTAGCCCTCCGTTGTCGAGCCATCGCGTCACCAGAAACTTTGGTGGGACCGTGCCAACAAGGGCGATCTGCAATGTATCGCCATTATATGAAATTGCTGTAGAAACCTTATTTCGTTTAAAGTTACTGTTTTAATACGAGCCACGTACCTTTTCGGGGTGTGTGTGAATCTCACTGCTGCACGCCATTCCCAAAGGAAGAGCATTAGCGTCGTTGGGCGCGCTGCACGGCGCGGCACGGCGCCGGCATGTATCTCGCTAGATTAGTTGTCCCAATGCCTAATTTCTAGGCACACCTTAATCGACCTGGAAATCCAATATACAAGGAAGTATCGAATCCATATAAATAGCAGACAGGTCCTGGGATGTGACATCGGTGTGTTGAGGGCTGCATTATTAGTTGCTTCATAACTCCAGGCTGTATTCCCTTATACGTGTAGCGTATACCAAGTCCATCTCCCACATACATCCACAACTATAGTAACTCGTTTAATATCCAATGACACAATTGCCTTCTGTCAACGAGTTGTTGTCCACAACCATAGCGTACAACAACAAGCCTTCGCTTGTGCTGACGGGCTCCGTCTCGTCCATGTCGTCCTCCTCGACCCATTTCACCGCCAGTATAACCCCCAGATCCTCGGTGGGCTCGTTGCCCTCAATCATAAACCACAACAGCTTGTATGCCACGAAGCCGTCCAACGGCTTCTCTCAGCCAGCCAAGACGTCCGCCATCTTCTCCCAAC
Source organism: Nothofagozyma chilensis (assembly GCA_030573195.1). NCBI lineage: Eukaryota > Fungi > Ascomycota > Pichiomycetes > Serinales > Cephaloascaceae > Nothofagozyma > Nothofagozyma chilensis. The sequence continues at coordinate 182,081 of JAJMCV010000043.1, forward strand.
CTGCCCCACAGTCCAGAAGACAGACTGACCCCTCCATCGCCTCGTATCCAACACCTCCCTCCTCGAGCCACTCCGACTACTTCAGCTACCAACAGGTGCCCTATCAACAACACACACACAAGTTGCCGAGCCAGGCCCATTCGCCCATCTATCCCAGTCATTCCACGGGGAACTCGCCCATCATGAGCAACCACAGTCCCACCCACCAGAGCTTGCCCATGGTGCCCATGCTTCCAACGCCCACGGGGTTGGTTCCAGGCGCCAATGGCCAGCTCTACGAGGCCATCATGGTGCCCGTGAACCCATCCAACTACTCGTACCAGATGGCCGGCTACTACCAACAGTTTGCCAACGGCGCCATACCGATGGACTCGAACAACACCTTGTTGAACAAGAGAAAGATCATCAAGAGAAGAACCAGAACGGGGTGTTTGACCTGTCGTAAGAGACGTATCAAGTGCGACGAGAGAAAGCCGTTCTGTCTGAACTGCGAGAAGTCGAAGAAGATGTGCTGTGGCTACGAGGACTTGAGCCAATTGAAGAAAAATAAGAAGTCGAGAACCCCGCAATAGGTTAGGCATTGGGCGAGGAAATGAGGTTTTGAATTACGGTTATAATTGGGTTTTTGTCGGTACGGGTTGTATATTGGTTTCAGTTCATCCGGGGTCGTCCCCGGGTTGTTTTATTATATATATCATAGGTTTTGTTGTGTTTGGCTTTCACTTCTGGTCTTTTAATGTTTAATGGTGTTCTCCTTGCAACCCGCGATGTAGATCTGTAGGGATTCCGACGGCATGAATTGTCGCTGAAGGGTCATCATCAGCTCGAAACAGCGATCTTCCAAATGTCAAGGATTCCACGCTAAAACGCTGCGGGCAACAGCCATTAGATCGGTATCGATTTCCGATGTCAGAGGGTCGCCACTAAAATCTACAGGGAACACACAATGTCTCAGGCCAGTTGCGGTGAAACTGTGTTAGATCACCGCGCCCTTGGATCTGCCAGATTCCAGTTCAGCTCCAGCTCTCTCTATCTCGCTGCACCGTCCAGCCAAATTGGTGCTGGCTGTGTCCCACCTGCCTCTGTCGATAAGGTGGGTCGCTTGTGCATGGCACTACGATGGATGACTATCGCCAATGCTGGGGCCTACGAGAGACGATGCGTGTGAGAAAAGGGATGAGGGTGGGCCAGACAGGGAGACATGCTATTTCCCTGGCCACACTGCGAGAGTGATACGAGTTGTTGCCAGACGTGTGAGCGGGTTGGACCCGCTCATACGATTCCCCCCAGGCCAAGTGAGACACCTGGAAAAGCTCGCATTCCCCAGCGACAAGGTGGAGCGGGCACTTCGTATTGTTGCCGGCTCCAGGGATAATCGCATTTTATTATTCTGGATTGGGGATGTGTCTGATTCCACCGCCAGTTAATACTGTGAAGATAGTCCCGCGCACCATTGCAGATTGTCAGCTGCAGCTGAGATCACACAAGCTTAGCAGAGAGCGAAATAAGATTGCTGCGCGTCGTGCTGTGAAATTTATGCGAGATGGTTTAACAAGCCAGTGGGTTGGGACGGTTCTAAGGGCCAGCGAGGGAGCTATAGATGGGCCAAACAGATAATAGCGAAGGTGGATAGAACCATGAAGCACTCATCCTCACCATTGTGTTTGTGGCCGAACTCGGCGTCTGCTGACAAAACATGCCTCGATCGTAGCCAAAAGATGCAAGTTTACCCTCGAGCATATTACATGCTCCCCTTCCAAAATAGTTTCAGCTTTTTAGATGGTAACGTATCTGCCTTGTTTACAGTTAAGCGAAGTGTTGCTGGGTCAAATAAACTTCTCTTGCAACGTAGGGCTGGGTATTTCGAAATTTAGGGAACAGCACAGAAATACACACAAATCGGTGCTATCCAATACTCGACACGGACATTATCAACAGGGTTGTGGCGGTTGTGCCACTGCCAAACACCGTCCGTTGGCGACGGTTTGAGGCTCGCAACCCGAAAAAGCAGGCAATAATTACCGCAGCCCGACGTCGACTCACAGCTTATGTGGAGATTTCCAAAAAAATAAACCGCCAACACCGCACCCAAATCAGTTCATATTACCTAAGGTGAAATAGCCATCTCCTTACCAGCTTTTGCGCCATTGTGTTTCGGGGGCTGTAACGCATGTCAACCTCTGTCCATTAAGGAGTTTTTTCGCTGGTGCTGCACTCTGGAGAGTTCCGTTTATACTTGCACCACCTGGATTAGCCTAAATGTATCGCTACATGAACAAACGACAAGAATGTTCTCTGAAAACCACACACTTGCTGGTGATGCTCGTGTAGCACAGGCGAGTGGGTTGCAAACCTTACGGGTGCATAACCTGAGTTCCGATAATTGGAGCTTTCCTGGGGCCAGACATGAAACGAAGATCTCAGGCTCTGTAGGGCCTCCTAAGAATTATCCCCCAACTGGAAGTCACGCGTGAGAACAATGACCTCCTGGCTCGAGCCATGACCCAACCCAGGAACAAATCGTCCCATAACCTCATATTATTCGAATCGCATGGCGCAGACCATCTAAATGCTGTGCACTATTTAATAGCCCAACTTGCACTGTTAGCATGGCGGCAATTTGACGCCACGGCCCGATTGGGGTTTAACGTTTGGTTTGCGAGAACCTTCATCCCGATGCGTCCACCAATTGACCCGGGCGGTCTTGGCAGAGCCGGTGCACACACGCCATCAACATGAAAAGTGTTATTTGTCTGCATCGGAAAGAAGCTGTTTTGAGCAATTGAAGCGATAATATGGACGTTGCTGATATGAATAGGGCCGTGAAAGACATGACAAAGTCTGAGGAGATCGTTCAAGAGGAGGTTTGGCCCGCATTCATCGATATTCCCGTCAACGAATGGCAATTTCCAGGGGATTTCTTGGAGTTCGATAGTCCATCCAGATCCCAGATGCCGTTCGAAAAAGAGTTGGATCTCCGAATGAAGGGATGTCTGTTCATTGTTTATTTGAGCGGACCCAATAAGTTGGCTGTTTCCGCGCAAACCATCCTCACGGCGTCGATTTTCTTCCATAGATACTATGCCAGATCACGAATCAGCAATAGTTACCATGCCACGGCGGCGGCATGTCTATTCGTAGCGTGTAAGATTGAGGAGAATCTCCGGAAGATTGAGGATTTGGCCTTGATGGCGGCCAGAAGTAACAAGGCTGCGGGCCGCATCGACACCCTGTCCAAGCTCTATTGGGAATGGCGAGACTCCATTCTCTTCAAGGAGGAGGTTGTTCTAGCGGCGCTTTGTTTCGACTTGGACGTTGATTCGCCATACGAAGTGGCGGAATTATTGAAAGCTGAGTTCGAGTCGCAGATCAAGAAGGATAACAAATGGATCGACAACCCCTTCATCATTAACAAAGACGCCATCATCAAGAGAGCCACGAAATTCATAGAGGAATTCACTTGTTTGCCCATATTATTGGTCCATGAGCTAAAAGACGTTTTTGCCGCGGCCATGGTCATGGCAATCTCAGTGAAGGACAGGGAGATAGATTTTGCCAAAAGTTCCAGTTCTGCCAGCTCTGCCGATGATTCATTCAAACTTCCTGTATATACAAACACTTCCAATATCAAGCTACCATCCAACACGTTTGAGTTGATCGGTGCTAGACCCGAGAACGCCTACGCAGCTTATCGATACTTGTTCACTCTAATCAAGTTCCTTGAGGCAAAGAAACATCCATATGGTAGGGCTGTGTACAAGTATCCAAAGCTTACTAAGGAGCAATTTGCTGATATTGCCAATGTTTCGCTATTACATGGTGGATTGGAGGCTAATGGCAAGAGTGATTTAGATGGAATGACCGACATTTGATGATGTTCGCTACAGAGATACAGGACGGCAAGGCTTGACATATTATTTTATTCTAACCAGTTATATTTGTTCTGTATCATGTTAAATGGAGAATTCCGTCTCTGTCGCTTTGTGGTGTCTGGCAGCTTCAACTCTTACACAAAGATTATATGGAGCGAGATTCCAGGAATGGCAATTCATTTTTAAGTCGGAGAGCCAATTGTATTAAGAAATGGCATAATTTTAGTTAGAGTTGGTTTATTTAAACTAATGCCATATCTATGAGAGCATGAATAATGAGAATATGAGTAGCTTGACTGTAGAATTTGCCAACCATTACAGAGCTAAGAAATACTATAATATACTATCCCTCGTAACACCAGAGTTATTGATCCAACAATTGCCAGTTTCTGCAAGACTCTTCATTGCTCTAACATTTATCAAGCTAGGCAGGGTTTATCCAGGCTTAAGGGAATTGGCTATATGCTTGGAGCTTTCTTCGTTTGAGGAAAGAGACAGAATCCTCGGTCATTTGGGAAGGGTCTTCAAACAGCTAGGTTTAAACGAGAGAGCTTCCATTACGTTTAATGAGGCCATTTATTGGTCGACGAGAATTCATTACGACAACAACGGTGTTCAACGACTGTTGGGAGAAGTGTTGCAAATTGAGCTAAATGACAGTTTAAGAAAAGTTCAATGCAATATCCCCATCGATGGAACTATCTTTCAGATCCCGTAAGTATTTTTTTTTTACTTCGTTTGGATAATGAGGTTACTAAACTAGGGAGAACTGAAACGGATAACGAATATTCTTCAATGCCTATACACGAACAGGCACAGATGTATTTAAATCAAAATGGAAGTTTGAACGAATATTCCTTAGGCCACATTACCATTATAAATTATGAATTGTGTTCCAATTCGTTATTGGTGTTATTACTGTGGAAATCGGCGTCTAACTCATCCCTTGGCTCCTCAAAAGACTCCTGCGACCCACTAAACAAAATTTTCCTTGCAATTAAATCGTTTGCTCCTCTTTATATTTTTAATGAGTTGCTCCATAATGAGGAGATTATAGATTCCTTTATTTCCCATGAACACTCCCAATATCCTGAGTTATCTAATATTGTTTCAGTGAAGAATACAGACATAGAAAAGGTATTGGATCGGTTCCAAAAAAATAGGTCAATCAGTCATATAAAGCTTTGTGCTATTATTGTAAAGCATAAGGTAATACTTGGCTTCTTTAGGATGTTAAATAAAGATTATGACGAGGCAATATCAATTTTTCAATGGGTTCTCGTCTTTTTGGGAGCTCTGTCTATTAAATTTGGCCACATGTTTGATTCTTCTAGATACGAGTATCTATCTCCAACAACAGAGAGATTTGTTTCGATTCTATGTGGATATTGTTACATCTATCGAGATGAATCATCTCCTGAGGTTCTTGAGAAGATTCTTGCAGAGATCATATTAATGGGGGACGGGATGAATATCACTTGTGAATACATTGGAGGAAGACTCACCCACTTCTTTATCATCTGTGGTTTACTCTATGAGAAGTTATCTTTTTTAAATGGGAGGAAGATGTCAATTGACAATTTCAACCTGAATCAGACAGTCAGTTCTGGGTTGAGATTATCCAAAAAAGAGATGGAAGAACTGGTAAGGAAGTACATAATAGCTTCTGCAATGAAAGCCAACGATGATCCTTCGGTAGTAGAGATCTATGACAGGATATTATGGTGTCTATTGATGTATGGGGGGCTTCATGTCAAGACGTTATGGTTCTTCAAGTTCTTACGTGATTATTTTCAGGTTCTTGGTGATACTAGTCCAATTGACCTTAGACATAATGATTGTTTACACCTGACATTTCGTGAATCAATGATTAATAAGTATGGTGGTTGGAACCTTGTCCATAAGATTTTCAGTCTAAAGGATAAGTTATCTCTGGATGAACTAAGGAATCTGTTTGATTCCGCAAATAGCACCGCATTTCTCATTCCACAAGTCTTCATTAATATAGAAGATAATACTCTTATACTCTTGGACGAGTTCTTTGATGAGAGGTGTCCCTATGGTTCTGATAGGGGGTTTGTCATGGCGACAACTCAAAGGGCTCGTAGAAAGTTGAAAAGCCACATTAAACTTCATGAGGCAGTCATTAAGTTTCAATTGGATAAAAGCAGGCTGCTAATTAACCTTTGGATAGAATCTTACACTAAATTCAGCAGACTACCTCCTCCAATATTCCAGTTTTGGCAAGAATACATTCAATAAATTTGTACAGTCGCATTTTCAGCTTCATTGTAGAGACTATTGTTACTCATCATTATATCATTGATCATGTTTGTTAGAAGTGATTCTTATAATCTACATATCAAATCAAGCTATTTAACTAACATTAGATTATAGACTTATTGAGGTTCAACATCTGTAAAAGAAAGAGAGATGTTTCATTTAGAAATACTGGTTTCAACAGGAAGGCTCTCCTCAGTTTCTGATAACCTCATCGTGCGATATTGCTCGTAAAGAACTGAATGCGTATAATCTTGCAAGTCTTGAAGATGAGATCCAAACAAAACTGTCTTGAGAACCAGAAACTCACAGAGGGCTGGATCTTCCACAAGGAAATCGCCCCATGGGAACTCTCTAACGTGATACTGTTCACTTCGAATAATCCGTTTCTGATTGCATCCAGCAATAGCAAATGGAACCATTTGATTCAAGGCAAAGATCGGGGACCCATAAATGCATTCATTAGAATGATAATCATCAACAAAATCATAAATTGGAATATCCCTACTTTTTATGTCTCTCAATATAAGCGACTTGTTAAGCACCAACTCATCTTCAGTGAGAGAGTCTGCCTTGCTCAATACAGGAATCACATTAACACGAGTACCAATAGTCTTCATCACATCAATATCAAGTTCAGATAAGCTTTCACCATTAGTATTTATGCACACTGGATTCGAATATAGACAACTTACCCTCTGCTTGTTGCTTGAATAAAATATAAAGCAGCATGAACCCTGTTATCAGCAAAATATGGATTTCTTTGAATTAAAACTTCTTCTTGAAGAATACTATCAAATTGCTCTTCAAGATAATCAAGGATAATTTTGGAGCTAGAATTGAAATTAGTAGCCGTGTTGTAGGACAATCTTTAATAACTTACCTTTCTGAATTGTCAAGGTTCTCACCAAAACCTGGAACCAGAACAACTCTAAGGGAGATCGGAGTAGAGTTGGGTTCAGAAATTTCTGTTCAACATTAGGAAAATTTTATTTAAAGAAATATGAAACACATAGAAGTTACTCACGAATCGTTTTTTGTTCGATTTTCATGCCAGGATTGGGATCAACAATCTCAAAAGTTGATGTAGGGTCGTCTGTGAAAATGTTTTGATCACATAAAGTGTTCATAAATGTTGATTTCCCTGTCCCTTTTTTTCCCAAAATAAGAATGGTCAACTTCAACCCCTTTCTGAGCATCTTGAGTCTGCGAATCTTCTCAGGAGATGACTTGTTTTGTTAGAATGAAGACTAGTTAGTGTCAAATCTACTCGTCACTTACAGAGCGAATAGACAACAGATTAAACGTGTGGTTTGTTTCAATTAACAGCATTATTTTATTGCACCTAATACTTGTCTAGTATATACAAGATAAGAAGTAAATTTGATAAGGATAAAAGTCATATGTATTGCATTTGTGTCGCAACAGCTGCACAAATAGAGCTCAACTCCAAGTGTATTTCGGTTTCCAAGCAAACCCACTTATGACACATTGGACGACCCATTCCCAATCAATTAGATACATTGGTTGATTTTTGGTTACAGCGCCTTTCCTGGCTCGTCTTGATTTCCTCTCTCCTGAACCAGAAAGGTGAGAGTAAGCTTGAAAACAAGTCCTGTTGTTCAAATAAAGTAAAATTTTGTAGTCCTTATCCACCCCCGGATAGGAACTAACTGTTTCAAGCACCTTGCCATAATCTCTAAAAATATCACAAGATTTGGCCCCCAATGCATGAAATATGAACTCACATACTGCTGGCTCTATTCCCTGACTTTGACTCTTATCCCCAAGCACCACTATTCTGTACTGAGACAAGATAGACAGATTATTGGTCAATTGCTCAGACAACGGACATTGTTCGTTCAATTTTGTCCTGAAAATGGAGACATCCATACTCTTAATTGCTCCAAGACGTTGAGAATCACCAGCAGGGAGGAGATAGCTGGGCCAATTTTCAAACAGCACACCATCCTCAAGACAATCAGTAATAAAACAATCGGATAGAACGGGCCAGCCCAATGCAAGCGTTTGTATATATTTTGCGCTCCTGCAATAGGAATTGGATATCACCGCTGCAAATTTAAACAGCACCAATGCTTCTGATTTAAGCCGTAATCCAACGTCTTCCTTCACCATATTCAAGCACTCGTCAAACCCTCCATGCAATACCACGCCACCATTATCGGTAATCAACTTCGCTAGTCTCAATCTCCTATCCTCATACATAGGTGGCATTCGATCAGTCAGAGGAGTCTGGGTCAAACAAAACACAGAGCCTGAGAAGGCGAGAGCAGGGGAGAAATCGAGATGTTTCCTTGGACTCGACCTCAAAAGATCAAGTGTACGATTCAAATCTGGTGTTGACATTTCTAACTTATAATGAGAACGACCTCTGTGAGGGCTCGAACCCCATGCAACCCCAGGTTGTGTTGTACCTTCTAACACATTAAGAAAGGAATTATTGGTTGCTGTATTAACTTCACCCTCGAGGAATTCAAATGTCACCTTATGTTCGGCCCATTGGCTGGAGCTCATTAATATTTCACTTAAACTTACCTCAACTTCCTGATCAGAGAAAACATTTCGTTTCTTAATCTGTCTCACCAAGACGTGATCGTAACCTCTCATACATCTGATAGTCACATCATCTTCATAATTCGACTTCACTTTTATCTTACATAGTAATCCAGTTACTATATAGCTACCTTTCTTGTTGATCAAACTCACTTTATCGCCTATCCTGATATCAAGCGGATGGATATCCGAAAACCTGAGTTCGACAGGGGCATCGAAGAATTCAACAGTAGCTGTATTATCAAAGACATTTCTGATAAACCCTGGATATCTCTTGATCCCATAAAGTCCCCATACACTCTCCTTGAAAACCATATCATCTCCAGTCAACGGACCATCTTCTCTTTTAACTCCCTCCGGGAACAAATTCAGCAGAATAACATGCTTTTCTTTTGGTAACTCCTTGGATAGGATATGTGCAGGATCATTGTATATATCATTTGCAACATCTGAATCGTCAATAATATCGCTATTATCATCGCTATCATTGATCACTTGTGTTTCTTGTCTTGCCAAGAATGTATGATGATTAGAATTATTGTCAATCTTGACGAAAGACATATGCGAAGAGATATGTTCCATCTCAGATTCAGGTAACAGACTCAACGGACTGTCGCTTTCTTCAGCTTCAATGATCTGTGTATTTGTGGAAATATCTTCCTCTGTTGCGACTTTAATCCCTTCTTCTTGATCCTCATCAGTCAAGGCAGGTGAGGCAACCTGAGCATCCTCCATAGTAGCGAAAGGCGAAGTGGCCAGCACTAAACCCTGTTGAGAAGCATCATGAGATGATTGCGATGAAATGACTCTGTGCTTGTTTCTCATCCTAATTCTGGAGACATGACTAGTCTCCTCCTGAGACTGTTCCACGATCGGATCATGTTCTATTTCTTCAGTTGTACCTTCGTCATTTTCATCTCTGTAATCTGAATCGTAGTCATCATCCGCCAGGTTATCATTGTCTGTCTCCAGAGGATTGAGAGACCCTGACATACTCTTGGTCGGTGAAGAATCGGGTCTGATCACCTTGGAGCTCATGGAACTCCTCAATATATGTGCCTCTCGAATGGTGGGAGATGATTCATTAATGTACACTGGGGAAGAAGATTGTAGATGCTTTTTCGGAGATTGCAAAGACCTCGATCTAAAAGGAGTCGAGTGAAATTTGGAAGAAGAGGTATAGCTCGAGGAAGTCTTCGAAGATTTCCTATTATTAACCAAATCAGGTTCCGAGGCCTTTCTTTTCAATGTCTTCTTATGCACATCTATACTGTCATCGTATTCGACCCCCTCTTGTTTATCTGTACTGTCTTTATCTTCAGGCTTGGAATCCTTCTGATTCGTATCGTCGTCATCGTCTGTGTTGATCTCATCCTCTTCCAATGCCACTATCATATTTTTCATAGGTGAAAGTGAAAGTTTGGCCTTTTCCGCAGTCCCTGGCACTTGTGTGAGAATTTGCGAGCCGTCTGTTTGGGTCGCTAGGATGGGGAAGGGGGTGTCTTCTAGTCTCATGGTATCGTTTCTAAAGGGCGATTTCGATGGAGATTGATGTCCCTCGATAACCAAACCAAATTGGGAATCGTAGTCGATCTCCACCTTATCGGCGTCTTGCCGTAGCTTCTGAAAGACTTCGTGAGCATCGAGTTTCTGTGTCGATTGGTCTATGTTCTTCCAATCCAAACCCTTCACAGATTCCGGAGTGTCTTGGAAGGGGTCTCGTATTTTTGCGAAAAAGGGAGTCTGAGTCTCGTCGCCACCAAACACGAATTGGGTGGACCCAGTCATATTGTCCTTCGTCAGAACGTCTTGGTTCTCAAATCGGTCATTCTTCGGAGCCTCCTCCTGGGAATAAGAGCCAATTGATTGGGCATGGAATGACTTTAATATTGGATTGGATAGCGAATAATTTGGCGAATTGTCTTTGATATAATTGTCTTCTTCGATGTCTTCCTGTATTAGGATGCCTGTGCTGCCATAAGTGTCTGAAACATGAGTTCTATTGTTGAAGGGGGTACTTCTTTGTTGGCTTTTCTCGTCCAATTCCTGCTCGGAGGGCAATTCGGCCTGTATATTTAATGTTTGGCTCGAACCTTCATCTGTCGCAGCCTGTGTGGGATTCGAGATCAATTGGGTGTCTTCGAGAAATTGCGTGTAACCAGCCTGAGTCGGCACCAAATTCAAAGAAGATCGAGGTTCGCCATTCTCGTCCGGATGGCTCATACCTCATTAATTATCTCCAAAAATACTATTCCTACAAAGAAATAATTGTTGATAGAATGAAAAATCACGTCTCAACTGTCTCGGGACTCAAGCATGCCATAACACGACCTGCCCGTTGATGCTACACCCATGATATGCAAATTATAATTATATACAAGTTCTTACATATTAAAAATGCTCTTTTCTTGCTCCTCATAAACCCTCGATGAATTTGATGGAATCATCCACCAATAAACCAAACGATTCCCTATTGAAATCCTTCCCTTGGTCTCCGATCAAGTTGATCTCGTATTTTCTCCCTCCAATAGTACCCCCCTCAACAACCGTGAATTGTAGCAATCTGTTGTTGAACAACAAGTCCAATTGTCTTCTATAATAAATATTTACATGATAATATTCCACCTTGGTTCTGCCGATGTTGACACTCAACGTTTTTGGAATGTGAACAGGCGATGTACCGTCGAAATTCAAACGGGCTTCTTTCAAGAAATCCTTGACTCCTGGTTGGTCCGCTAGCCAATCGGAGAGACTGGATATTTCTCCCTCCTCCTCGCCAATCTCATTGTCAATTAGCTTTCCTGTGATCGAAGAGGTCAATCTCAAATCGGTCTTTGAGCCCGGTAAAGTAACATAAGCATTGTTCTCCACCTCAGCGGTCACCACTTCCAACGAATCCAATTCTGGCTTATTGAACTCATCCAAACGAATCCACATCTCCAACGGAGGATATTCCTTGAAGTTGTCTATGCTAGTGTATGGACTTGGTAAGAACTTCAATTGAATGAAGTAATTGTGTTTGTCGGTCTTGAAATCAATACCAGTCTTACTGTTGAAATCAGCCAACACCTCTGAGCCGGTTTCCGGATCGTCAGTTATTTCGTAGAGAGGAAGCGACAAGATTCTTTCTCCAATATATGGAATATCCGAGTTGAAGATGAATGGTTTGTTAGTCTCTTTTAATGTCTCGAGAGATGGCGGCTTTCTCAATATGTCCTTAATTCCATCATGGGTATCAGCCTCAAAAAGAATATCACCGAATGAAGCAGTCAATATTGGTTTACTCCATTTACTTCTGGCAGTTCCCTTTGTTTGCAGATCAAGGTCATAATTAGTCAAGCTGTCAAATATCTGATCTTTGTCTATATTGTATGTCTTGACTTGCGAGACCGCCTCAGAATCTATATTGATAGAAATATCTTCATCCAACTCATCATGTTCCAAGCCTAAAACTTCAGATGTGTTTTCGATGTCTTTTATTGCTTGGGAAGCTCTGAACGACTTGAATTCGTCAAAGGTTTGACTTTTGTTCAAGTTCCTTATATCAAATTTCTCCAATTGCTTGGAAAAGGCATCTTTGACCTCCGATTTAGGTTTAAAAACTGGTTTGGTCAACTTGAACCAGTCAGATCTTCTGTGAATCCATGGTAAAGCTTCATCGACACTATAGTTTGTCAAGACCAAGTCGTTGTTTTCCAGAGAATTGAAGTTAGGCAAATACAATTCCTCCTTGATATGGGAATTTGAATCTAAAGACCACATCAATAATCGCTTGAGTCTATCGATTTTTTTACTTCCCAAAGAGTTCAAGCTGTACTTCGATCCAGCATCCAATTTCTCGAAAAAAACCTCGGTCATTTTTTGAAATGGGATGATATCAAGCTCTTTCCCCCCTTTCGCCTTAAATAACTTCTCTATCTCGCTTAAATCGAGGATCTCGCTATGGACCTTGTTCAAGATATTAGAGAGTGCTATAGAAACGTAATTGACGGACTTTTCCGTCCCTCGCACAACCAACTGGTTCTCGTCAGCAATCAAAATGACCTTCACATCCTTTCTCATCAAATCATGGATGATTTTCCCGTTTTGCGAGAGTAACAAAAAGATCTCCTTCTTCGACAAGTCTATGGTCTTCTGCACAAGTAAATCGTCAATGCCGTTGATTTGGTCCGATTTAGACAATTTCCAGATCTGATTGATGATCATCGAGGTCATCTTGGATTTCGTGTATCCCGAATATCTGTTGTGTGTGTCAATATTTGCCAAAATGTAAGCTCGTAATTGTGCCTTCGAGTAGCCCTTGTCCAAGTCCTCGACGATTTGGTTGTATCTTTTCAACGACACGATCGACGTTTCCGGCTTGATATCGCCTATACTTCCGATCATCACATCGAGGGGAAGATCCGATTTAAACACAAGCAACTGTTTCCGTTTCTCTTCGAATTCCAACATGTTCAACATCTGCGGCTGTCTTTTCTCTTTGAAAAATTCCGGAACCTTCTTACGAAGCCCCGCTTGTCTGTCGTTAAGAACCAAGATATCCTGGAATTTGGGAGGCTTCTTCTTCCCGACATACGAAACCACGGGTGGCTCTATTTCTGCCTTCTTGTCATCTAGACCCTTCAAAAATGCAACCGAGGACGAAACAGAGTCAACCTGACGAAGTGTGGCACAAACGGAAAACCCCCGATATGGGACCTTTAGCAGCTTATATCCCCTTAGCATGGTCTTTTCTTCGATATTTCGTAATCTATAATATCTGTGTCTCTCTATTAGTGCCTCTCATCTCCCTCTCTCCAGATATGTCGTGTCAAGCCCATATATTTTTTCTTGAATGTCGTGTCGTGCAGAAACATGACACGTGACTCAAACTCTGTCCGGTTCTTTCTGTCGTGCGTCACCCGTTCGCTCACGCCATCCAACAGCGCCATATGCTGCAACGCAAAAGCAACCAATCTAAGCGAGCGCGATGAGGATATCATATCGCCGCGGACCCACCTCATGTATTAACGCCTATGTAATGCTGTAACGCTGTGGTGCTGTGATGCTGTTAATGAAGCTGTTAATCTCATGTTGTTTCAGATCGGGTGCTGTAGCCGGGACGTCTATCGTATTTTGAGCTGTCAATGGGTGGTTGCAGCGGGCCTCAGTCCCTCAGGGTAGATGAGCGGGTAGACATAGACAAATGAATAGGGGGATCTGGCAATAGACAGATGAATAGGCGCTTCTTTCTTCTACACATTCTCAAATTAACTTTTATCGTGAAAAATCATAAATCTAAATACAATTACAAAACTCCGAATGAAAAACAAATGACAAAATGACCACACACTAATTTTTGAATAATCTCGAGAACAAGGTCAGAGTGACACCCTTGACTAATGGCCAACCGTTATCAGCTCTGACGGCATCACCGTTTTCCTCTAATCTTCTCAACAAATAATCCTTGGTTTCCAATGGTGGACCCCATGGCACGTACTTGATGATGTTGGAGATTTGGTACTTGGAGATCAAGTTGTAGGTGACGTTGTCGGCCATACCTAACAATTGACCCAACACAATGTTTGATTTTTGGGCGTTGGTGGTGGATTTGAGCTGTTCGGTGGCCTTCAACTGAGAGTCACCGTTGTGCGAAGCGACAACCAAATGGCCGATGACGGACTCGTTGGCCTTGGTGGAAGACAAGATATCTTGAATGGAGGACTTGATACCGTTGTCGTAGTTTACGTCGGTGTCCTTCTTGTTTTGGTGGATAACGGCTCTTTCTGGCTCGGAGTGGATGTAGGCACCTCTAACCAATTTCAAACCCAAACGGTAGTTTTCGTTTTGGGCCACCTCTTTTTCGAAGGTCAACAACTTGGAGGAGTCCTTCAAGTACATTTGCAAGGTACCAACCACGGAAACAGGCTTGTTGACCGGGTTGAATTGCTTGTATAAACGTCTTTGTAATTCGTAAACACCTGGCTGAAGCTCGTATCTCTCGGCATCAATGACACCAACAACGAAAGGAGCGACTCTTTCCGGGTATTGTTTGGCCAATTCGACGTTCTTGTTGTAGATGGTTTCGATGATGTCGGAGGAGTTCTTGACCAATTGGTCGAACTTGGCAGGATAGTCTGTTTCGGCGTTTTGGAAGTGTCTCAAGACGTTGGCGGCATCTTCAATCATACCGGTTGGCTTCAAGGCAACATAACCAGAAGGAACATCGTTGACGCTTTCGCCCTTGGCGATAGCATCCTCGATCATGGTCAAGGTGTGGGGGATAAGGATGTCGCTGACAGACTTGTTAGTCTCGTCGATGATGAATGCGGAATCGATGTTGTCGTTCCCGTCACAACCCTCGATGGTCAAGGAGATCATCATGTTCTTGATGCCTCTTTCGCTCAATCTCAAACCGGTTTTCTTGACCTCTTCGATGGTTTCACCACCGCAATAGTTCTTGTAGACCAATAATTTGACCAAAAACATTGGAACATAAGGGAATAACTTGATGACCAAGTCCAAGATGGGCTTGTTCAAGGTGGAGAGTCCGATGACACCGTAGGAGAACAACTCCTGGTTGTTCAAGCTCTTCAAATAGGCGTTGGCGGAGGAGCCCGAGACATTATTGTCGTTGTTATTGTTATCGGCAAGGGCACCGGTGGTGGTTGTGGTGGCAGGCTTCGAAGCGATGTTCTTAGTCTTGAAGGTTCTTCTTGACGAGATCAAGGGAGCCGATGCAACACGAGTGGACACTCTTCTAGATAACCCCAATAATTGTCTGGTGTTCATGGCAACTAATCGTATAATATACAGGGGAGCATATCAGCTAAAAAAATTCCCCAGAATTTTCCATCCTTATATACATATGTGTGGTTCCGTGATCTGGTACCCGTTGCCCTTCATTACATGGTCAAAATACGACACAGTGTTCCCAAGTAAGCGATATCCAGGCGTTGAGAGGCCTCCAATAGCCGTTCTGGTTAACTATGGCAGTTTCTAACAGCAGGCCAATGCGAATGGGGAAATACAGCCGAGGAGATGGCCCGCTTCGCTTGTAGCTTCAGTTGGCGATTGCGGCATTGTTGGTGGCACCACGACCGTATAAAGGGCAGGCGATGGAGAGATGGTAATGACACGAAGAGATCGAGCGCGTAGACGCTAGTTTGAAGTAGAATCGGTTGCAAAAAAGTTATCAGACGATTGTGGCAGCCTGAGGAAAGAGGTGGTGAGCGATGACGAGAGATACATTAAGCGATGAGAGAGAAATGGAGGGCGATAGGGTGAGAAAGAGACGGAAACTTGCACCATCGGACGAGATAAAGAAGCAACATTCTACCACTATCATCTCTCCGAAACAGCCCATCCATTCCCAGATCTTTACAGGCAGCAGGAATTATGCCGAATTCTACAACAGACAAGTGAGCGACTTTTTCAAAGTAGGAGAGCCGACCCATTTGGGCAAGTCCGTGTTGAATGTAGAGGGCGATGTGATATACATGGAACGCGGAAACAAGAAGAGGGCTGCGATCAAGAAGGAGCCGGATGATGACGAATTGAGCAATGTAGATGCCGGTGCCGATGACCAGGAGGACGACGAACTGGACGAACCAACGTCTGAATTTGGCGTGATATGGACTCCCATCGACAAGGGAAAGTTCTTCAATGCGTTGGCAAGACATTCCATTCATCGATTGGACGTGATTTGCGAGCAATTGCCAAACAAGTCGCAATTGGACATCTTGAATTATTATCAATTGTTGAAGAACGAGCTCCAGGGATTGAAGACCAGATCCAGGAAATTCAAGCGATTACTCCGGATGTCTGACATGCCCACGAGTTACGAGATGAGCGAGGATTTCGTCCGCATGGAAGAGAGCCAGGCTAATGCGATGATAGCCAAGGAGAATTACAATGCTCGTAGAAACAAAAAGTTGTATGTTTCGCAAATGCAACTGTACATGCAATCTGAGGAATATCTACAAGAAAGAGATCCACGTTTGAGACAACAGGCATTACTTGATATATCATCGGAAAATGATGTTACGAAAATCCCGCCAAATCTCGATTCTTTGTTGAACGTAGAAAATATGGCTGATTTGAGAGACTCTCTTTACATGAAGGCGCCATTTCATGAATCTAGTCAGCCCCCCTCTGTAGCATATGCGAGCATTGATCATTTGGAGTCACTAATTAAAGAAATAACGACGGGAATACTCCTTAAAGCTATACAAGTCAAATTAGCACACTATTGGATTGGAGATGTGCGACCTGATTCGGGAGTCTATTTAGATGCGGCTGATATCAGCAGAGGGATCGAGCTGTATCAAATGGATTCCAAGGTTAAACTGTTACGAGAATATTGGGCCGGTATGAAAGATAGATTGGACTTGATTGTCAGAAATGACCGTGACATCGCGATGAAACCAAGCATGTATAGAGGTGTGTTCATCCGTGGGAAATATAAGCGGAAGGGGGATGAAGCCGAATCAGATAATTGCGAAGACGATGATGGGTTGGCAGATGATGAATTGGATCTTTTTAGTTCTCAAAGCACTCCTCTACATATCTCACAACTACAGATGACACAGACAACGTTGTTATTGCCGGAATATGAGGGCCATGAATATGGGTTTATAGAGGATGGGGAGGATCTAAGTGAGAACCCATATGCTGTTGAATTATTCGAATTGGAAACAGAAGAGCTAGAGAAGCTAGATGAGCTGAAGTCGAAAAATTACGAACATGCGTTGTTGACGTTTCTAAGTACGTTCAAACAGCCTCTATTGAATCTGGATGAATGGTGTGAGACGTATTTGGAGGAAGTAGAGAATGAAAAGATACGAGATGCAAAAGAAAAGATACGGGCTGCAAAAGCAAAGGAAAGGGCTATACGTAGGAAGAAAGATCAAGAACAAGAGCAAGAAGAGCAAGAAGAGCAAGAGAAAGAGCAACATGCGTCCGAAGATTCACAGGACGAAACACCTGTGTTGAGGATCACTCCAAAGATGTTCTTGAATCATCTACTAGATTTCGCAACATATAGATAATGAGAGCTTTTCCCTCCGAAACCACCGATGTAGATGTGCGGCAGAACCGGGGTCAATTGCACTACAAGGAGGTCGTGAACACTGCAAGCACTTCTTGGCCCAGTTTCTGGGCAGGTTCGCGTCATTCTAACTCTTTAGCCACGAGGTTGCTGCTACGTCATATGCTGTCACCAACCCGATGTAGCAACGTTGCGCAGAAGACGTCTCCAAATCCCAGCGCAAACTGCTGTCCTCGAAATAACGGCCCGCAAAATGGACCAATCGACTTGAAACATCTTCATTCTCCAATTCTCCACCCAATATAGCCAATTGTCCCCAGGGCCCCACAACGACATTCTCACGTGATACCCTGGTTTCGGCCGCGTTGGCCCTTTTTTCTATTACGTCAGCGGTCGACGTGCGAAGAAAAATTCACCCAGAAATCATTTCATATAAAAGCTGGCCAATGCCCGAAACATCTTGCCGAAGCCAATTAGCTGTATAACACATAATCAATCATGTCCACTGTCTATTTCGATACCTCCGTTGATGGTAAGTGCTTGGCGCCACATTGGCCGTTGCGACACATCCAATTGATGGATGTGCTATATAATGGCCCCCGCCACTGTATGACATATTAACCCTCCAGGTAAGCCATTAGGTAGAATTACCTTCAAATTGTACGCCGACGTCGTGCCAAAGACCGCTGAAAACTTCCGTGCTTTGTGTACCGGTGAAAAGGGTTACGGTTACGCCGGCTCCATCTTCCACAGAGTTATCCCCCAATTCATGTTGCAAGGTGGTGACTTCACCAGAGGTAACGGTACCGGTGGTAAGTCCATCTACGGTGAAAAGTTCAACGACGAGAACTTCATCAAGAGACACGACCGTCCAGGTTTATTGTCCATGGCCAACGCCGGTCCAAACACCAACGGTTCCCAATTCTTCGTCACCACCGTCCCATGTCCATGGTTAGATGGTAAGCACGTTGTTTTCGGTGAGATCACCGAAGGTTTCGACATTGTCAAGAAGATTGAGACCTTAGGTTCCAACTCTGGTTCCACCAGAGGCAGAATCGCCATCGATGCTTCCGGTCAATTGTAAGTTTTCTGACGACTGTTTACTGTGAGATGTTTAAATATATGGATTTATGTTTCTCTATATCGTTGATATAGAGACTTATGTTTACTTATGTGTAGTATTTGTCTTCATTCATCATTCTAGGGCTAATTTACTTATGTCAGCACCCAATTCTTCCAAATCGTCATCTCCACCTAGTCCCTTCTCGAAGATCTCTCTTCCAGTCATTTTACCATGATGCATCATATCCACTCTTTGTTTGTCCATCTCGTCGATTCTGAGCTCCTCTCTGAATTTCAGCCTCCATGCATTGAACGATTCCACCGTCACTTTTGTACCGTTGAACTTCTTTTGTTCCTCCATCTCTCTGGCCAAAAGCTCTCTATCATACACCTTCTGGGCGTCCTCGACCTTGGAAGCGAAGAGTTCTTCGGCTTGATCTTTCAAGTTCGACGCTAAGGCGAACACAGAGGGCATTCCCACGTTCATTTCCGCCTCCTCTATTAATATGTCTAATAACTTCTTCAAGTCCTCGTTCTCGAAATATGTCACCTCGGATATGTTGACAGGAGTCTTTGTTTCCTCGTCCTCGGACTCATCGTCTTCGTAGTCTTCATCTTCATCGTCATCGTCATCGGAGTCTGGCTCTGGAACGGAAACATCCAAATCCGGCGCTATTTCCGGATATTGAGCTGGATACTTCACATGCAATAATAATCTGTGTTTTCTCGAACTATTTGTATCTAATAATAATTTGATTGTGAATTGTGAATCGGAGATTATGTTCAATTCATCGGGATAAATCGACTCCAAAATCTCGATTTCTTGCGCTTGTTCTTCAGCTGGGTCCATTTTATAGCTCAAATTCCAAAGCTTCTCACTTTTTCCCAATACAAACGTCTCCCAAATAATGGTTCTTGATCTTCTTCTATTGAAGCCAAATGTCTCGACCGATGAAAAATAATTCAGGCCGATTCTTGATTTCCGAGGGCTCTATTTTGGGACTCTTCCGGATGGTTGCAAGGCTGCAACTCGGCCTGGGCAAGACAAGCCTTATGATTCAAGAATATTGGCAACCGATACCAAGAGTATCAAAAAGAGATCTTTATGTGATTTATTGAATTGGCCAGTAATTTTTTTTAGGAGAGACAATCGCAGAGATATCAGAGATATAACATATGTGTCAATTATCTTAGATATCAAGAAATAAATACAAAAACAATCTCACTAGTTTGACACTTTCCTCAGAATGCGTCGAAATCAGGATGGTGGGACTTGTCTAGGACTAATTTTGGAGAATAGCCAGCCCTTTTACCGAAGTAGTCAACAAATAAGCTTTGAAGATGCGTCTGGAGAAAATCTCCCCGCTTGTATTATACATTTGTCAAGATATACCCCCACAAAGTTACTGATTCTGCATGAAATATTGGGAGAATTAATAGTCTTCATTGCATGTGTCTTTAAAGGGTCTGAAATGAAGGAGCAGACTGAGTATCCATAAGTTTTTCTATTTTTGTGTGTCTAATTCTGGTTTCAGGCAAAAATAGCTCGTATCTTTAATCTTCTAACGAAAACCATGATTTTCACAAAACACTTTTAAAAGAAATTACACTTCTTGTTGTAGCAGTCATTGGTCGAAAGGCTAGCAAGCAAAGTTTCTTGGCGTGGAGGAAGGATGATGGCACTATCGGAAAATCTCGAAGCGCCGAAAGTTATGTGACAACGTATAAACAAACCACACATTGTCTCGGCTTAATCTTCTAAACTTTAAATGCCATGCTGGATTCGAATGACTTGCTCAAAGGTTTTCGCGTGTTGCATTAAAGCCGAGCTCATTGAGGAGTGATCATATTGCAAATAACTATCATCAAATATCATGAAGCCTTTTGTCTGATTTTTCATGACATATACGAACCTGTTCCCTCAAAATTAGATTTACACTGCTACTTGAGCTTGGCAAGTTAAGATAAGGATAATTTGCTCGGATAGTAGCATGCAGAGGGAAATAAGGTTGCAGCACCTATTTATGGAAATCAAAAACCATATTCTAAATCTAACGTCTTAAGATGGGGTCGGTGGTGTGGAGAATGCCCTTAAAGAGCACTTTCGCTGCCCTATTTTTTTTTGTTGCATTTTTGTTTGGATATAAGCTCTTTCTTAATAATCTTGTCTGTGAAGTATGAGCAACAACGAATCTAAATCAGGGTATGACTCCCCGGAAATGCAAGTGAAGTCCACTATGTATCATGAAGACGGTACTGCGATAGGGCTTGATGAAGTTATTATTCACTATGATAAAGGATGGTGGAGAACTCCCCATTTGATTAGATTGAATATTGCAATTTTCATCATTACACTTACCTCCACAACTCAAGGATATGACGGGTCTATGTTGAACGGGTTGCAATCATTGGATAAATGGCAAGTTAAGATGGGCCATCCTACCGGGGCCATTTTAGGTGCTTTATCAAATGGTACACTTTTTGGATCTGTATTCAGCACAATTTTTGCTTCATGGATCAATGACAAATGGGGAAGAAAGTACGGTATTTTCATTGGCGAAATTTTTGCTGTTATAGGAGCTGTATTACAAGGGGCTTCTACGAACTATGCATTTTTCTTCTGTGCTAGATTTGTTCTTGGTATCGGAGGTACTATTGCAGTTGTGGGATCTGCACCTTTAATTTCTGAAGTTGCCTATCCAACTCATAGACCCATTGCTACCTCCATGTATAATGTTTGTTGGTATTTAGGCGCTGTTATTGCATCAGGTGTGACTTATGGTACAAGGTAAGTGATTGGACACTATATTTGGGAAGGATCCTTACTAACTTGCAATAGGAATATCAACGATGAAAACTGTTGGAAAATTCCATCATATATTCAAGGCTTTTTACCATTAGTCCAAGTCGTTACTATCTGGATGTTGCCAGAGAGTCCAAGATTCTTGGTTAATAAAGGTGATATTGAGAAGGCTAGGGAAATATTGAGAAAATACCACGTTGGAGGACTGACTTCGTTTGAGGCGAACAGATTTATTGACTTTGAGATTGAAGAAATTGAAACAGCATTGGAAATGGAGAAGCTTCAAAACTCTGTCAGTTACAAGGATTTCTTGAAGACTCCTGGTAATAGAAAGAGATTGTTTTTAGTTATCTGGGTTCCAATAATGATGCAACTCAGTGGTAATGGACTTGTCAGTTATTATCTTACAATGGTGTTGAAATCGATCGGGATAACAAGTACGGACCAACAATTAAAGATTAATGTTGCCTTGATGGGATATAATCTTGGTATGTCCATTATATGTGCATGCGTCAATTATCGTTTTAAAAGAAGAACTATTTTCCTTGCGTCTACCCTATTAATGTGCATCTGTTATGTTCTTTGGACAATATTATCTGCATTAAACCAACAGAGAAACTTCCAGGACAAGAGCTTAGCTCAGGGTGTGTTGGCAATGATATTCTTTTTCTACGCCTCTTATGATCTAGGGTTAAATGGATTACCATTCCTCTACATCACAGAAGTATTGACTTATTCGTTGAGAGCCAAGGGAATCAATATCATGAATGGGGCTAGTCTTCTTGCCACATGCTACAATGGTTTTGTGAACCCCGTTGCAATGAATGCCATTGATTGGAAGTACTACATCGTTTATTGTTGCATTTTAGCTGTTGAGTTTGTTGTTGTTTTCTTTTTTTTCCCGGAAACTTCTGGTTACTCCTTGGAAGAGGTTGCACAGGTGTTTGGTGATGATCCTCAGGATACACATCATGTCATTTCTGCTATCAAATCGCAGAAACATAGTGTTTCGCACGTCGAAGAGGTGTAGGTCTGAAGTATTAATGAGAATGACGTATTTGATTCGACAGTAGACATGTTATTTGTAGAGAGGAGACACTATAGAGAAACGAAAAATCAGATAAAGATTATAGTAGGTAGCATCTATAACGAGAAACAAGATGATACAATAAGATAACATCTATAAACATGTAATATAATAATGGGTGATACAAGAGATAATCCTCCGGACAATTGCAGTAGTTGCAACTTGCAGCCATTTCTCATCACATGACAGCGCCATATATGCGTGTATTTACCCAATACATTCAACACGCTTAAGCATCAACTGGAACGAAGGAGGGAGAACTTGTTTCACCAAGAATTGAGAGATATCTGGAATTGTTGGCGTACAAGTCGGTAATATTGACTAATTTTGTGTGTTCATTCCAACGGTTCGGCCAATCGCGCATTTCCGTCGGACAATTTGTATAAAATACCGGTTCCTATATTTAGCTTGAGGAACAAGTATCTGTAATAGAGAGAATAGAGAACTTCTCGATACCCTTGCAAACAGGAAGATAATAGAAAAACACACCATGTCGCATTCATACTCGTATACCTCGGTCAAAGATTACGCATACGAAGAGGAGAATCCGTTGCATCATGGGATTATCAGACTGACAATCAGCCTGACGTCCTCCTTCGAGTTCCCAGACGAACATAACGCAGATATATACAAAGAGAACGATCTCGATGATGGTAGACATCGATATTTATTCGAAGACGGTCCTCCCTGGAAGGAAGACATACATGAGAGTGCACACACCGCTAATTCGAACCCCAATTCGCTTCATAAGAACTTGCAATACCAAATCAGTTCGTCGGATGAGATCAATCGCAAGGCAATTGCCTTGTTCGAGTTTGTCCCCGAGAATGACAACGAGGTGGCCTTGAAAGAGGGCCAAGTCATATGGATCAGCTATAGACACGGTCAAGGCTGGCTAGTGGCAGAAGACCCTATAACGGGGGAAAACGGTCTTGTTCCCGAAGAATATGTGGAAATATACGAGCAAGAAGAGGAGGCGGACGATGAGGATAACATTTATGAAGAGGACCAACCAAAGCCGTTTTTGCCGCCAATATTACGTTCGCCAGAAGAAGACGAATGGATCGACACCGAGGACGAGAACGAACATCATGAAGATGAAACGGGAATAACAGAAAAGGTGGCGGAATTATCAATACATTAATATCTGTTCCTGTAACATTAGTAGCCTACACTAGCTAAATCTCTATTTTACATCTATTACTCATCGTCACTTTGAATCTCGTCCTCCCAAGTCTCGTCATTAACATCTATCTTTTCCCTTTTCAAGATTGGACCACCAACCTCGTTAACCAACACGTTTATTTGTTCCGCTAACTCTGGATCAACATCGTCGTCCACTTGTAACAACTTGTAACCACCGCTCAAGGCCAATTGAGAGTCCTTGATGAAGCTAATACTTTCGTCTTGAACATTCAAGTTCAATTGTATTTCGTTGTAATCCTCAACACCTTGATTGTTCGATTGGAACTGAATTTTCTTGGCCTGTAAATAATTGGCAAACCCTTCCAAATAGTACGATTCGACAATTCCTTCATTGATGTCCTGGATACTCGAAGAAATGCTTATAGCCAATTCAAATAACTCTAGTTCTATGGCAAATCTGGCAATGGTCAATAAGGGCTGGATCAACTCGATATATTCCATGTTAACCTCCAAGGAGTCTGCGTCCTTTTCATTAGCAGCGTTCTCCAATTGGGTCTTTTTGATTACAAACAACTCCCAGGCCCTTTCGATGGCCTCGACGGCCTCCTCCCTTCTTTGCTGGGAAATTCTGATAGAGGCCAACAAAGACCAGGCCTCAGCATTACCGTTATCAACCTTCAAACAAAATTCGATGATATCGTTACATTCTTGCTCGGCTTCCGGCTCCATACACAAATCAGTCATCCAGATTTCGATCTTAGCAAACATCCCTTGGTTCAATTTCTTTATCAAATATGCTTTTAGCGACTCTTTGTCGGAATATTGTTGTGCCAATTGAGTCAAAACTTCATCCTTAGCAACCTCGGCCATGTCCTCGGTCTCCACTAAGTTCATTTGTTGCTGTATTCTATTCAAACCGATATTTAAAGCACCAATCCCATCAACACCCCCAATCATTTGGCCCAAATAGAAGAATTTCTCGCTTCCAAGACCCGCCTGTGGGTCCAATTCACAGGCTCGAGCCAAAACATCGTATGCTTGTTCCAAATCACTGTTTTCCAACAACGCTTCTCCCAAGACTTGCAAGAAGGACACATTATCTTGGTTCGACTCTATGTATGGTGATAAGGTCTCTAAAGCCTTATCTGTTTGAGATGTGAGTAACAAGGCTCTTGCCTCGGCCAACACGGATTGTAACGAGCTCATTGGTCTCCACAGATTCGCCTTTGATCTCTTTATTTGTGTGTTGTTCACAGTTTTTTCTTTATTCTATTGAATCATTTTGGACTGAAAAATTACTGGGTGCGACACGACTCATCGATGATGCACCATTTAATATTGGACCCACATTCGGTATACAAGTTATGTTTATCTCATAGTGGAAAGTAGTAGATATTAAATTAAACAACCAAGATGACCACTGCGCATAGACCAACATTGGAATTGAAACGGGGAAAAGAAACCTCTATAACAAACACCATATCGCATGCTGGTTCACTACCGGCCTATAAACAATTGAAATATAGAAAGAATGGCCAAGGAGGTATGGCAGATGCCAAGAAGGCAGTGGATGAATTGAAGGTGGAGCTTTTAAGAAGCGAAAGAGACCATTATTTGAAGACTAAAGGCTCGGATTTCGCTTATAAGGATAGATATCTAGATGTTGGGTCGGAGAATCAAGGGTATATAGAAGATAATAATGAAGATAACGATAATAAACACGTTCTTGAACAGGAGGATGAGTCATACGAGCAAAAACGAAGAAGAATATTACAGGAAACTCAAGCTTTGGACACCGATGAGGATGATGACGACGATGTCGACGAAAGCGAAAGTGAAGAGGAGGACTCCGATTCAGAGGACGAGACCGAACAATTGATGAAGGAATTGGCAAAATTGAAGAAAGAGAAAGAGGAAGAAAGAATAAAACAAGAATTGCTCCAACTGGTTGAAAACGAGAATGTCTCCAACACTGGATCCTTCCAAGTCAAAAGAACTTGGAGAAACGAAACTATTTTCAAGAACCAACATGCTCCTAAGAAGAATCCTCAGGACAGTTTTATTAATGATGCTTTACGATCAGATTTCCATAAGAAATTTCTCTCGAGATTTGTCCAATAAAATTCCATATATTTTACACTCTGTAAGATCCACTTGTTCATTTATTTAAAGAAATAAAAAACTAAATACAACACAAGACACTTGAATTGAACGTTGTCACCTGCGAATATGATCAATCGGATCCCTCTCACTCAAACAAAGACAGAGCCACACAAAGCCATATATAACATAATATAAATATAAAATATAAAATATTTACTCCCCCAAATCAGCATAATGCAAAAAAAACTATAAAGCCCAAAATGAAGTATATGAAAAACAATGAAAGTCCAAACAAAACCGAATGCAAAACGTGCTCACATCAAGTCGTTGCTACGATTTATTCTGGCGTCTAAATGCGCTATCTCTTCCTTGATACTAGCTTCTTCCACTGTCTTCACTAATTCCTTGGTACATTTGGCAATATCAAATGCAATACCAGCCAATCTCTGTTTGAAGTTCTTATCGGCATAGTCTTCATCATCTTCGTTTGAGTCGTTATTGTTGCACAACACACCCATTCTGTGATCACAATCGGCTAAATTCTTCACCACCCAAGAACCGTGATCCTTCAATTGCTTGTTACGAGTTTGGTTCATCGAGTTATTGGTGGCTTCAGTCATTTGCGAAATGACTTCACTAATTGCATTGGAACCGTCACGTAAGTTACCCTTTGTTGAATCGGGTCTCTTGATGGATGATAACAATGTTTGGATAGTAGAAATTACTTGGACGGTTTGATGCTCCAAGTATAACAATAACTGAGTCAATGTGTTATCTGGATCATCGATATCAAACAAATCGATATTGAATGTTGTGGCAGCCATAGATTTACGCAATTCTTGCTTTCTTCTCGTCTCCTGTTCCTCTTCAGAAGAAGACGGACTTGTTTCAGAGTTGTCATGTTGTGGTGCATTCTTTCTTGAGTCTTCGAACTCATCATCTTCGGACTCACTGGTGTAATAGTTGATATTGGCCGTTTTCGAAGGAACAACGTTGGATGGTGTTAGTTCCTTCTTCACTTCAGCGGGAGTTTCCACTTCAATAGGCTTATTCCATTCGGCATTTATCACTTCAGCAGGCTTCTTCACTTCAGTAGGCATCTTCACTTCAATAGACTTCTTTACTTCAGTAGGGTCAATTGAAAATCCATAGGCATAGTTCTTATCTTCTAACTCTCTTGAACTTGGAACAAATGTATGATCGCTATCAGTACTGGCAATAGTAGAAGAACCAGTTTGGCTCCTTTCTCTTGTCAAATCTCTCTCGTTAGTAACAGGTGCTGCATTCGGCTTGATTTCCTTTTCAGAAGTAGTAGAAACTGCGGTTGGAGGAGTAGCTGCTGTTGAAGGTGCAGACTTTTTACCAGCCATCACCTTACTAATAGAACGCTTGATGACATTAAGAGGAGATATACCGTTACTTTTCCCCTTATCAGCCTGTTTAGCATCACCATTAGTAAAATCTTCCTTATCATCTGGAAGGACCTCTCCGAATGTAACCTTTTTTGAAGCTTCATTATTAGAACCATTAGATAATGAGGAAATGATAGCTGGGACTGGTATTTCCTTACTAAGAGCTCCATTTGAACCAACGGAATTAGAGAAAGCAGTAAGGCTAGCTGGGTTCGGTATTTCCTTACCTATAGCATCATTTGAACCATTTTCTTGAGTACCCGATGGCTTTCTGGTACTGCCAAATTTTTGGACAATATCAGAATTTAAGCTGGCAGGAATTCTACCTGGACTAATCTTGTTCAAAGGGAATGTTTCTTGAGTTGGACTTTCAAATTGTTTTAATTTGTCCAAGATATTTCTACCTTTAGGTGGAGTTCCTCCGTTTGAAGAACCACCGAACAGTCTAGGTGAAGATTCCTTAACCTGCTCTGGAGTTTGCGAAAATCTTGATGCTAAGGATGCAACTCCATTAGATTTCGTTGGTGTTGCTTTCTTGGTCTGTTCAGGGTTTTCTTTTAAATTTTCTGTTGCAAGAACGGATGCGAAACCCATTGCTGCAAAACCGTTTCCGTTATCTTTTACAGGTGCACTTACCCTAGGGATGTCATTTACTTCTGGTTCTTCTTGACTTATAGCCTTGCTCGCCTGAGGAATGACATTTAACCCGTTACTCAATCTTTCTGGTGTGGTGAAAACATTTCCACGGGGAAAATCATTAGTGACAGGACTCCCAATATTGATCCCTTTCATGGCTCTGAAGGGTTCTTCTAAGCCGCCCCTTTCTGCAAGGTTCTCACCAGAGTTGTTATTAGACGATCTAAGCCTATTTGCCATCTTCAAAGGTCTAACACCAGACATATCTCCACGATCAAGCTTCTCTGAGCTACCATTCATGGATCTAATACCACCGACAGAGTCAGAAACAGACTGAAGAGCTAAAGTTTGCTGTTGTTGTTGTCTCTCTGCTGTCGAGTTAGCAATAGTGGTGTGTGAGTCTGGTTTGATCTTGCAAACACTGATCAAATCACACACAGCGAATTCTACTTCATGTATGGCAGCTTCCATTACCAATCTTGGAAGAATAGCCCTATAAATAGCGTAATATCTAGTGGCAGTAATAGCGTGCGAGAGCGTAGCCCGGATCAAGGAAGTGTACTCAGTAGCACCTATTCCCCGATCACCTTGGCCAGCAATTTCATTGGCAATTACTGCAATTCCAGAAATATTTTCAAATAATACATCGGAATCAACATTTTCTTCGGATAAATACAATGTGAAGGACTCGATTGCAGCTTGCAAGTCTGAAACCAAATTCAATGAAATGAGGCCGTTACTATCGAGGAAATTTGAAATATTGGATGCGGTCAAGCCTGCTTCACCGTAGGAAAGACTTAAATGTTTACTACGAGCTTCTTGAAATCTCTTTTGCCATTGAATCACACTTGCTGCGTTGGAATCATTTGACGTGCTAGCTTCCTTCTCGCCTCCCTTGATGCTGGATAAACGAGATTCAAATTGTTGCAACTCGTTTTTAAGACTGCCATCGTTTATTAAACTGGAATGCGGGATAGTCTGATTAACCGGAAGAGCTCTGGAATCACCATTACTCTGTTTTAAAGACTCAAGTTGAGATAACAACGAGGCATTGACGGATTTCAAGTGATCTATTTCAGGATTCAAGATGGAATTCACCGAACGAGAACCCTCCTTCTCCATCGACGAGATCTTCGTTTCAAGAGAACGTTTGTGTTGGTCCCATTCCATGTTCTTGGAATGGAAGTCGTTCAACAAGTTTAAGGAGTTTTCGTTTGCCTGTCTCAAGCCATCTCTTTCCTGTGTTAGATCCGCGATGGTCTTCTCGAGATGGGTGATTTTCTCGTCCATTTTGGTGCTTTCCTTCAATAACATCTCTATTTCTCTGTCCTTTCCGATTCCGTTGGACAACCCGCGTTGATGTTGGGGAGAGTTCTTAGCCGACTCGCCGTTGGAGATGATGCTGTTTCTATAATGTTTGTCGGGAGAATACGAGGGAATGCTTCCCTCGGGAACATCCTGAAGCTCGCTTTCTGGCAAAATTTCTCTAGTTGGCACCACAACAGCTGGCTCGTCCTCCTCTTCGTCACTCGACCAGGTCAAATTGGCCTTGGTGGGAATCACGGTGGTGGGCTGGACACCTATGGTCGAGGGCAATTTCTCGGGAGAGAGTTGTCTGGTGCTTGTCTGGTCAAGCGAAGCCTTTCTTACATTCGTTGGAGAGGACGAGGCCACGGTGGAACCCGATTGTCTGGTGGTGGAGGCCTCCGATTCGGTCTTGACATGGAGATTTCTTCGCTCGATCTCGAATAATATGTCCGTGACCAAATCCTTGAACCGACTGGCCGGCAAACTCGACAACTTCTGTCTCGCCTGGTTTCTCTTGGGGTGGAAGGAGGATTTGGGGAGCAAGAAGTCCGGCTCTCCTCGCGATTCATCTATTCTTCTCTGCAACTCGTCGTACACATCCGTGCTCAACTCGCCAAATTGCGCCGTCGAGAGCTTGAGCAACTTCTCTCGTGCCTTGGTGGCTCTGGTGGAGTTTCCCCTGATGTTGGCGCTCGAATCGTCCGAGATGTCCAAGAATTGCTTCAACACCCGGTGATGGAGTATTAGGTCCTTTCTGTCGTTGGAGTTCATGTTTTCCGAACGAGGGTTCACGTGTCGAGGTGGATGGCTTCGGATTACGTCCTATAGGTGACGATGGATGTAATTGTGTGCTGGCCAAACTGTGTGTTCTGGCTGTGATACATTTACACGCCAGATTTACTGCGATTCTGCGATCTCACAAAACAAAAAAAAGTACACAAGCCGGTTTTAGCATGGACGCGTCTTTAATGCAGCTAACCGATCTCACGTTGGGAGTGGTGGTGTGGTGATTGGTGGTTATGATGGTGGTTATGGGGTGGTTGTGGTATCGTGCGGTTGTTATTACGGTGTATTAGATGTGATTGTGACGTTGGTGATGGTTGTGGTCGAGTTGGGTTTTGACGAATGCTCGGGGGGTTTAGTGGGCGAAGTTGGTGGCTAGGCGCTGATCTGCAGGAGTGAGTAAGTGTGTGTGAGAGTGGGAGTGTGTGGTGGTAATTTAGCGGTGGTTGAGTGGTGGTAGAGAGTGTGTGGTAGTTGTGGTAGTTGTGGCAGTTAAATGTGCTGGTTTAATGATTGTGGTGATCTAATGATTGTGATAATTAATATTCAATAGTTTGAGAGTGGTAGTTATAGCGAATTGGTCGTAACAGTCGAATCCAGTAGTAGTGTTCCATAGGACGGTCAATCGGCTCAATCCAAACCTTACCTGAACAATTAACAATATTTTAGAATGGTTATATATTTTAGGATGGTTATATATTTTGGAATGGTTATTCTTGAAACAATAAGTCGTTTGAATAAAATAAAATCTCACAAATTTATCTTCATCCTGCCCGTTATCCGATAATTCGTGTGTGAACCATAAAATATCGCCCAGTCTTACACACAATTGACACAATCAACAAAAGATAATTGGAGATTTGAAGATGATAATTATCATTAAAAGAATCATTTCCTTTGAATAGAACAAAAAATCCCAAATTTTTCTTCATATTTCGCCTGTTATCACACCCACCCCTAAGTGCTTATATAAGCCAAAGTCGTGTCCGAACCATAATTAATAGTTGGGGTAATCGGTAGTTATGATAATTAGAGTTGTTTTGGTGGTAATTACCGCTTAGAGCTCGATGTGATGTGTAGTTCGGTAGTTATTTACTCGGCGATTATGTAATTATGTAGTATTGCATTATAAAATCTGATAAAACGTGATGATTAACCAATAATAAATGCACTTTGCACTTCATTGTATCACTCCCACCTTCCCCTACACCCTTCAAATATTTACAGTCTATTTCTATATACATAAACCCTCATTATCATGCAAATCTATAATTTCTGATTATAGCTTGTTGTTCCTCAACCAATTGCTTGGCAATATTGACGATAGAATGGTCTCCGTTGAGAAGCTTCTCCTGGATGAACTCCTCGGCAACCTTCTTACCATGGGTCAACAACACAGCCCCAACAAGAGCATAGGCCGTGGTGGCGGCGGCGTTGTATTCTCCAGTCTCCTTGATATCGCTCGAGAGCGGGTTGGCACTCTTGAAGAAGAGAACCTCGTTCAACTTGTGTTGGACGGCGAACTCGGCAACCGTCTTTTGCACGGACAAGAACTTGGACACAGACGTTCCCAACACATCGAAGTTCAACCCGTTTATTCCCAACGAATTGCTATTAGTCTGTGAGATTGTGTAAAGAGACGTGTATTGTTTCAACAATTGGGTGCCCAAAAAGGCCAATCTCTCATTGTATGGCCTTTGGGCGTGTGCGAAGGATTTGTGGGTTATCACCTGCAAGATGACATCGTTGGACAAGGCGTATTTTTGCGAGTCCGACGACTTCAAGAACTCTTGGATCGTGGCGAGGTTCTCCGTGGAGTCCCCATATATGTGTTTGCCGGTCTTTAAATAGGATGCCGGGTCTCTTTTGGCACCTCTAACTCTGGCCCCGACGTTCAAATGGATGGATCTTGATATGACACAATTGGAGCTTCTCAACCCCATTCTCATTGAACCGTTTGTGATCGATGTTATTATGGTCATTTTGTTTTTTTATATGTAATTTATACGGAATCGGAATGGTATTAGTCCTGTGTATGGTCCGCCAACGCAGTTGTTTTTGAAATATGTACAAGAAGTTTCAATAAACAAACAATAAGGAGATCTACTAAATATAATCACCGTCCGAACTCTTTTCCTCACTGATTTGGCTCCGTTAATTATGTGTTAGTCGAAATTTTTCAGCAGTTTTTCATCCAAATTTTTCACTCGTTGAAGTCGTGTGATTAACAAGTGGATGGTTTGGAGCGTTGGTCCAGATTTTTTTATTTTCGAGATGAGCTGTATAGGGAGATGGAGTCTGTTGAAATGTAGCGAGTTACGATACTTGAGGACAGTTGTGTTAGTTTAACCTTATAAATATGGACATCTTCAGGGTTTTATCGAGAGGAGCGTCTTTGAACAAGTCAAAAGCCTTAACTACAGATTATTCACTCCCTTCAGTAAGTGTGATCCAAGTGAAAAATAATATCCAAATATTAACCAGACCAGAATTCGCAGAACTTAAGGGCAAAGAAGAAGGAAGAGTCCTTGGTGAGTCAAATAGAAAAAGAAACGGATTTCTTCCACACCAAAAAAATCGACAAAAAACCACTCGATGACGAACAAGAACAAAAGAACAACGACGAATCACCTCCACCATTGAACATCCAAACGGCCCAAGATGCCCAAATCTTGCGTAAAGCCTATAAGGCCAACGTCACCGGTGACGACGTTCCGTTGCCCATCGGCTCCTTCGAAGACTTGATTGGCCGTTACCAATTGGACAAGAGACTATTGAATAACTTGATCGAGTCCAATTTCATAGACCCAACCGCCATTCAATCGGAATCCATACCGATAACCTTGGATGGAAGAGATTTGATCGCCTGTGCCCCCACAGGGTCCGGTAAGACCTTGGCGTTCTTGATCCCATTGATCCAACAATTACAAACCAACAAGAAGAACCATGGAATCAGAGGCTTGATCATCTCGCCAACAAAAGAATTGGCCACACAAACCTTCCAAGAGTTGGAGGTGTTGACCAAGGGAAAAAAGTTAAATATTGCCGTTTTGTCGAAACAATTGGCATCCAAATTGAAAAACAAGATTATCAACTCAAATAAATACGACATAATTGTCTCCACGCCATTGAGATTGATCGATCTCATCAAAGAAGAGGTGATGGATTTATCCAAGGTGGAACAATTGATCATTGATGAAGCTGATAAGTTATTCGATCAAGGTTTCGTCGAACAAACTGACGATATCTTATCTAACTGTACCAATGCAAAGTTAAGAAAATCTATGTTTTCTGCAACAATTCCCTCCGGTGTCGAAGAAATGGCCAATTCCATCATGCATTCGCCAATTAGAGTCATCATTGGTCTCAAGGAGGCTGCCAGTAACACCATTGACCAACAATTGGTCTTCACGGGTAATGAAGAAGGTAAGCTTTTGGCCGTCAGACAAATGATCCAACAAGGGGAATTCAAGCCACCTATTATAATCTTCTTGCAATCGATTACCAGAGCCAAGGCGTTATTCCACGAATTGTTGTATGATAGATTGAATGTGGACGTTATTCATGCTGAAAGAACCCAAAAACAAAGAGATGATGTGATCAAAAGATTCAAAAGTGGTGACATTTGGGTATTGATCACTACTGACGTGATTGCTAGAGGTGTTGATTTCAAAGGTGTGAATCTCGTCATCAATTACGATGTTCCAACGTCTGCCCAAGCATATGTCCATAGAATTGGTAGAACCGGTAGAGGGGGTAAGGCCGGTAGGGCAGTGACTTTCTTTACCAAGGAGGACGATAAAGCTATTAAGCCTATAATCAATGTGATGAAACAATCTGGCTGTGAATCCGGTTACAGCGGATGGATGGAGAGTGTGGGCAAATTGTCCAAAAACGAAAAGAAGGATATCAAGAGACACGCGGCCAAGAGAAAGGGAATCAGTACTGTTCCTGGTGTGGTGAAGAAGAAGAGAAGACAAAGAACAGACATGATCGAGGCTTCCAAGAGACGGAAGAACGAAGTCAAGCCCGAGGAAGCTGTTGAAACTGAAAATTAATAGATACACTTGATACGGATACTATGTAGCCCTACAAACGCACAACCCAAATAATAAATAAATTTTAACAAAAATACAGTTCTAAATTTAATGAGAATGAGATTGGTATGATGGATAACCGATGATTTGTCTTCTACCAACGATTTCACCCAAGGAGAATAAGCCAACGACTTGGATACCGTAGGCACCGTACTTGTAGACGTTTTCTTTTGTGAATGATAAGCCCTTGGTGGCAGCTTGAGGGTTTGAAAGTAAGCCTAAAGCTTGTTTATATAATGACTTGTAAACAGTTTCGAATTGGGAAACGGAAGGAGGAGCAAGACCTTCCTTTAAGTAGACTTGCTTGGCAACCTCACCGGAGACCTTAGCCCAGTAGACAGCACAATTACCGAGACCTGGATGTTAGCAATTGTTCATATGAGCGTGATGTAGTACTTACCGGTAAGTCTTTGGACCAAGCCGTTAATAGCGGAGGTCTTGGTGGAATTGAAACGGACACCACGCATGGTCTTGGCGGAATTGACAAAAGAACGAGCAAACATTTCTATATATACAAATTTACTTGACTAGGATGTGTGTTATTGCACTAGATATTGTTAATGATACACTGTGTAATCGAATTTTTCACCGGAAAAGAATTTGGCCAATGAAATTATATAGAATGTCGATTTCCTAATCGGGGTAGTAGTGGGGTTGATGGTTTATTATTTTATTATTTTATTATTTTATTATTTTATTATTTTATTATTTTATTATTTTATTATTTTATTATTTTATTATTTTATTATTTTATTATTTATTGATTATATATTATATACTATATATTATTGATATAGATATAGATATAGATATAGATATAGATATAGATATAGATATAGATATAGATAATAGCTACATCACATGCTCAATAGCTGAGACTCCCTACAGCACTTAATAGCCAATATATTACACACTAAACAATCCCAATCCCAATAACAAACCTCAAATAGCAGTCTTTTTGATGGTTCTTCTATGACCCTCACCAACAGTAACAATCTTACCTTCTTGTTCGAGTCTTCTCAAACCCTCACTAATCTCGAGATTCTCGACCTTATTGGAGGCTTGTTCGTTGATTTTTCTCAACAACTCATTGTACGAGATAGTACCGTCATTTTCGTCCACAAGCTTCAACAATTCCTTGGACAAGTCTTCCTTCAACTTTCTTTGAGCAGAAGAAGTACCAGTTTGGACCAAATCCATATCGATTCTACCAGTGACAGGGTCAGTGGCATAATCCTTGATGGCGGATTTGATCAATCTGACTGCTTCCTTGACATCCGCTAATTCCACAGTTTCTGAGAGTCTCATCTTAGCATGAGCCTCTGAAAGTCTGATCATCGACTCCAATTGTCTTGTGGTGGCTGTGATTCTCTTTTCAGAGGATCTGGCGTCTTCACCCAATTTTCTCATCTCGACATACGATTTGACCAATTCATTCTTACCGGCTTCGGTCATAACTGGTTTCATATGTTCCTTGGCATAAAGAATATACAACGTCAAGAATTCCACAGGTAAAATCTCGCGCGTAGAAACATTCTCAGGAGTATCTTCAAGATACATACTGGTCAAATGTCTAGCCAATTGTCTATCTATCTTCTCATCAACCTTATCCAAGATAAGATAAACCAAGTCAAATCTAGACAACAAAGGAGGTGGCAAGTCGATATTTGCGGTAACAGGCAAATTGGTGTCATAACGCGAGTTTATTGGATTGGCAGATGCAAGAATAGAAGTTCTGGCATTTAATGTGGTGATTATACCGGCCTTGGCAATAGAAATGGTCTGTTGTTCCATAACTTCGTGCAAAACGGATCTTGTGGAATCACTCATCTTGTCAAATTCATCAATACAACAGATACCTCCGTCAGATAACACTAAAGCACCACTCTCCAAAACCAATTGTTTGGTGTCAACATCTCTGGTAACATAAGCAGTCAAACCAACGGCAGAGGAACCTTTACCGGAAGTGTAAACACCTCTTGGGGCGATCTTATGGACGTATTGTAACAATTGGGATTTAGAGGTCGATGGGTCACCACATAATAAAACATTGATATCACCACGATATCTACCACCCTTCTTGATTTCCTTGTTGGTACCACCGAATAATTGCAATAAGATCCCCTTTTTGACGTCGTCCATTTCATAAATGGAAGGAGCTAACGATCTGGCAAGAAGTTCATAAAGATCTGGACGTTTCGAAATTTCATTGATCTTTGCGACCTCATCGTCTGTGATTCTTCTCACTTCTTCAACATCTTGTTTTTCGTTTACCTCATGCTGTAAAGTGGAAACATCCACACCTAATCTCTTCTTGTCCACCTTCTTGACATGGACCACATCCAAATAGGTCTTGTATAAACTCTTCATAGCTCTTTGGTGTGAATTGACTCTCACAGGTAAAGATCTGAAAATACCACATACTTCTATTCTATCACCAGCTCTACAAGAATCGACCAATTCATCATAAACACAGAGATTGACAGAATGTGGCGTTTGACCATCTGGAATGGCATCTGGGGTTTCTTGAAGTTTGATAACTTGTTTGTCAGCAAAGGCCGACCTATTGTGGATGATGACCATGGAGTTTGGCTGGTTACAAACTGGTCTTGGACATCTTGGGGGCTCTTGAATGACACCTCTATCGATTTCGACAGCAACGGTATGGTCACAAGCAGCACATTTGAAGAAGGCAACCTTCATGTCTGGAATGACAGAAGTGGATCTAAGCACTAAACCTTTGATACTGACCAATTTGTCAATGTCGTTGGGATTCAAGTCTCTCATACCCTTTTTCTGCGAATCGATATTGAAGGGTCTAACAGTGTAAATACTATTTTCGATCTCAACAACATTGAAATCGATATCGGGACTGTCCATGACCAACGAAACCATGCAATCCTTCAAGGTTTGATCCATGATGGGGATGATTTCTTGGGGATAATTGATCAATTGATAGTACAATTTCTTAGTACCCTTGTAAGCAAGCAAATTTTGGCCGTCCAAATTCAAACTGGTCAAGCCTAGTTCCCTCATCTTGTTCATTTGGTCAACATAGAAAACCAAATGGTCTTCTTGTTCAATGGCTTGACTTTCGTGAAGTTTTCTGTGTTTGAACTTGAAATTCATCAAGAAATCTCTGAATGCGGTGGAACATTGTTGGATGGAGACATTTGTCCCCCAAATGACTCTGACCGGTTCATCAGGACTTTCAGTAGCATCTGTCCCGAAGGCCGAGGACGAAGATATAGCAGCAGCAGCAGCGACACCGTGGGCGGGGCTGGATTCAACGAAAAGTCTTCTATTTCCTCTGGGAGTACTGATATCCGAGGAATGGATGTCACCTCTTTGACTTCTTCTGTGGGTTCTTCCTTCAAGACGTGTAAGTTCTGAGGTTCTGGTGCTCGAACCCTGACCACCAAAGGCATCGGAGTTGTGCACGGACGAAGAATAATGTAACGGGGAAGAAACGTTATTTCTGGGGGTCTGGAAGGCCCCGGTATCTGAGCCGGGATGTGACGAGGATGTTGGGAAGAATAATGGCGACGAGGGAACCACTCCCGATTGGTTTTGGGTCAACGAATCCTGTTGAGTCTGCGATTGGGTTGGTTCTTGGGGAAGATCGTTCAACCCGTGAATTGGCGAGGATCCTGGAGGTTGCGACATTTTGATCTGATATTTCACAATAAAGGTTAAAGATACAGAAGAAAGAACTTATAAACTCGAATCTGTTTCTTCACCTGGATCAATCGCACCTCAAGGCACAATTTAATCCAAAACGCGTTATTTTCCTGATTGGGAAAATATATTACATATTCTTACCCGGACAAAGAGTCGCGTCGGCTGCAAATTATGCTGCAACACACAATTACTAAGAGCTAGCTAATACCATATATTAAAAGAATCCCATTCTTATTCAATAACCTCATTTTCTGTTCGTTCACTCTTGATCTCCTCATTCTTCAAACAATCAAACAATTCCTGGTTCACCACCCATTTCTGTTCACTAGCCTTACCAACCCTTTTGGCCACATCCTGTATAGTAGTCTTAAGCACCCCTTTGGTGAAGGTCGGGAACTTCTTCTTGGTCAAATCCACCAACGTTCCGATCGTGAACTCGCAATTCTCTTGGATAAATGAACATAAATCCAATAAGATCTTCTTGTCGGTGATGACAATCTTGGGTTTCTTGGGCGAAAGCTGGTTAATCACGGGAGCTGCAACTCCATCGACGATTGACGTCTTTTTTCCCGAAAGAGGCGAAACCGGAAGATTATCATCTATATTCTTTGGTTTTAAGATATTCGAACTAACTGACTCCGTGATCGAAGTCCCATCGGGGATGGAGATTTGTTGTGGCCAATAATTGCATGAAGGATCGATTGGAAACCGGATATTCGGGTGCAATTCCTCATATCTCAAACTTTGAAATATCGAATCAACATCATCATGGTTATATTTAATGACCGGATTCAATTTAGTGACGATTTTCTTCTTGATTTCTTCGTTGGCCTCGAGGAAATCAGCAATATCGTCTTCTTCTTCATCACCTTCTTCGTTTTCCGAAAGTTCGTCATCATCGCCAATTTCGTCACCTTCTTCCTCCTCATCCTCACTCCAATCCGAATCAATATCATATTGGACTTGCGGTATCTGATGGAAAGGATCTTTGGAAACACCATGCACCGTGGAATAGGTACCACAATATGGAGGCTTTCTGTTTTCGTAGAAACTTATATATTTAAAGGGTACAGCCAGTAAGAGCTGAGGAATATCATCTTCATCCACATTAGACGAAGAATTGATTTTTTCTATAATTGAAGTGGTTGTAGTGGTTACTTCGACCGTTTTGATCTCAAATTTTCCAAAAAAACTCATTAAATCTTCACCTTTCTTGTTATCATAATCATTTTTTGCATTGTCCAAATCACAATTCATGGTTTGATATACTTGAATATTACTTTTGTGGAAGAAATCGAGAAAACTCTCATCAAATTCATTTTTGGCAGTTTCGACTTCATGAGTGTCGGGCTTCTTTTCCTCGAATTCCTCGGTTTTCTTCTTAATAGTGAAGAAAGCACTAATCGTCGGTTGTGCCTTCAGTTTCTTTTTTTCTTCCTTTTGTTTTTTAGATTCCCTTTCTTTTCTTTGGATTTCCTTCTCTTCTTGTTGTTTCTTCTTCTGTAATTCCTTTTCGTCGGATACTTTTTTCTTCAAAGCATCTTTAGCAGCTTTTTCCTCTTCAAGTTTCTTCTTCTTGGCCAATTTTTCCTCCTCTAGTTTTCTCCTCTTGGCTTCCTTTTCCTCCTCTAATTTTTGTTTCTTGAGTAGTCGTTCTTGTTCTTGTTTCTGTTTCTTTTCCTCCAATTGGAGTTTTCGTTGAAGCTTGTCGTCTTCAATCTTTCTTCTCTTCGCCTCCTTTTCTTCTTCTAGTTTTCTTCTTTTCATTTCTTTGTCTTCTTCCAACTTTCTCTTCTTGGCCTCCTTTTCTTCCTCTTGTACTCGTTTTCTCTTCAAACTTTCCTCGGTGGATGTTTTTTGCTTCTCAACACGCTCATCCGAAATCACCTCCAGTTCTACATCTACAATTACAACCACGTCTTTGGGGGTCATATTTTCGTTCTCCATTGGTGAAGTTGATGGAGTACCCTCCTTAGACCCTGTCTCAAAAATAACACTCGAATCGGGTTCTGAGGTCAATTGAGGAACTTCCAGAGTCAAACTCATCTCACTATTCAATCACAACAATCTTTAAGTCACTTTTAGAAAGGTCCAATTCTCGCCGTATTCTTTCTATATGCTACAACACGTATAAACGAGAGACGCGTCTTGGACCTGTTCGTGCGCAACTCATTTTTCAATATTTCCTGTTAGTGTGTCTACCGTTCGAGCCCGTCTTATCTTTTGGGGAGTCTGCATATCCATATAACTTAGGAGTTCTATTTTGGTAGGAGATATAAAATGGGAGTTCTATTTTGGTAGGAGAAGAGCTATTCCCACTGAAGAGCTTATTCCCACTTGGAATTTTACAGTGTTTGTGTAGAAAGTAGAAGCAAACATGATCAACCCCCTTTCAGCACTCTTTGAAAACATCGATTTATTCTTAATTCTAATCGCATATACACTTTAATATCAACAATGAGCCTAAAATAGTATTCTATTTGTTATCGCTTAGGTATTATACCAGCGCATCACCAACAGGAGTAAACGAAGTCAAGGGCCAATGGTTGATGACGATGTGCTTGTAACAAAGATATTCACAAGTCTTATTCGGGTAGCCTTCTTTATAGGAATTACAGCAGTAGGAATTTCCCGGTTGATGAAAACGGAATCTCTCTCTCAATGTGTGCCGTATGTGATCAATGGAATAAGTCAATCAATCTATGTCCAGGGCTCTGTAGGAGGAAGAGGGTGCGCTACTACGGCTCGGATCAGTACTATCCAAGATGTACTCGAATCATCTATGAAGAACGGAAATGAACGGGGGTCTGTTCGTTCCAGTGTGGTAGAGGCATCCATGACGGTACATACGATTATTGGTCGTTGAGAACAGATTATAAGCTCGTACTATAAACTCGTATTTTACACACTGTGATCCAAATTCAGGCACATTTTCGACCTGTGTCATGGATGGTATCAGTGATGTGTATCCTACCCTTTAATGTGAAGTATAGGAAGAACATGTGTAAAGTATGTTTAATATACTTTTAAAAATAAAATAAAAAAATAGAATATTTTATCTCTCTTCATTTCTTTTCCGACTAACATTTCGACCTTTCGTCGGTACAATCAAACCGAGTCTTCGTCGTGCATTACACACCACAACATAGATATAACCACTTAGGACATAACTTGTCGTATCACAGATAATCAAAAAATGGATATCTTGTTTTAATTGTAGTATCTGAGAAGACGTGTGATCATGTCCATTTAATCGGTTGCAGAATTATTGTGCAAAGGAACGAAAATCGTAGACAATTATGGACCAAGCGGTCTCGGAGATCGAGAATGATTCACAATTCATCCTTTCCACACAAATTCAAAGTAAATTAGAAAAATGGGAAGAGGATGAAGTGAGAAAGAAGAAATTTCTGTCCGTTGTGGATGGCTTAAACAAATATAAATATTCGGAAGAATCTGAAAAAACCAGAGATCCTGTAGCGATGTCGACTATTGCACCCAAGAAACGTAAGAAGAGGGTCTCGAAGGTGAAAAGTATCACTTCCAAAATGACTGAGAAATACGGAAGAAGTAATGAGCGCGTGGATTTGAACCAATTGGCGAAGGAAGCCAGTAACGATAACGATCGGTATTTACAAGCATCCATATTCGAATTACTTTCTGGCAAAAGACAGAAGGTTTCTTTCATATTGAAGAAGATCGAGTCGCTTGAATGTGAAACTGGCGAAAGGGCCATTTTGGAAAGACAATTGGATCGCGAATTGAACGGAAATCAAAAGGAAAATGCTGTTCCAACTGGTAATATTGTCTATTCAAGGAATGAATGGCTGAAGATATTGAAGTCAATTAAGAAACGGTTTCCGCAATTATCTAGATCTACGAAGAAATCTTTAGGTAAAATAACTAGATTAATTGACGAAATGAACCAGAATTCCACCCAAGATGCTGATAGTCTTTGGTCCACCGCCTCTGCCCCTCCACAAATCGAATTCACACAGGAGGATCTTAAATGGCTTTATGATTTGGATGATGTAGTCGATGATCTGGGAAATGTATCTATTGATCAGAATCTCTCCTTTGATGCTAGCGGTCAGCCCTTTGTCTTGACTTTATCCCAGGCTTTGGTTGGAGATATGGATAGAGAACCTCTACCTATACGCGAAGCAATATTGAACGCCAACATGGAAATAGAGCAAGTAATCTATTTGGACTCGGAGACCGACGAAGAAGAGATCCCTAACTCATCACCCAATATGTCACCTCTTTTGGTGGCTCATAAGACGACAGAAAACTCCTTTGTTTTGATCGATGACACCTACGATAATGAGGAAATTGACATTCTTGGATCTGATATAGAAATAAACGAAATTGGTTTCAATGAGTCGGAATCAGTTCTAACAAACCAGAAAGATACCATATCTTCGCATCAAAAACCGTCAATGACAGACAACCAAATCGGTAATATTGACAGTCATAAGGAACTACAATTTAATGGAGGATTATCCCAGGTGTTTAGTTTTGAGAGAGCATCTCCCTTCTCACAATTAGAAAATTTAGGCACCCAGAAAGATCCCATAGAACTATCATCATTGAGTAATGGCTCCAAAAGTAAGAAGATATCTGTTGAAGAACAAGCATCACAGACCTTCCCCAGTAGTGATCCGATTCAAATCCTCGAATCGTTGTATAAGCCCCAGAATGATATGGTTGAAATAGAGAAGAAATTGGTGTCGGAAGCCAATGAAGAGTGCATTTTTTCGTCACCATTACCATCAGCTTCGAATTCTCCTACTAAGAATGCGATATTTAAGACTCCCAGAAAGATCAGAGGTGGTAATGACATTGTGTTCGACTCATCTCCACTTAGTGGTTCGCCTTCGAAGGGGAAACGGAACCACCGCCTAGCGGGTTCTCCAGCATCACCCACAACACAGAGCATTTATTCCACCGCAAGAAGTCAGCTTTCTCAAACGCCTCCTTCCAAAAAAAGATTCAGGAGATCCATTGTTGAATTCAAGGGACCAATCAGCATCTCGAAAAGAGGTTCCAGCACCCCGGAGGTACAGGTTATAAAGATTGGAACTAAGAAACATGTTGATAATACCAACGAAGTTCCTGATTCAGAGTCGGATAGCGAAGAAGATGTGAGTATTATTGAGATTATCAAGCCAGTTGAATCTCATGAGACAGCAACAGATCCCATTCTTCAGGTTCCTACTAGTCCGATAGTAGAGCTTGGGACTGACATAAATTCAAGTCCTTCTTACAATTCAAATCCAAGCATTCCGATCCAACCATTTTTTTCTGCTGCTGGTTCACATTCGTCTTTCTCTCAAGTTGATCAGCCAATTGAATCAATTTCCCAGCATAGATCAAATATACACTCTGCGACAAGGGC
Organism: Nothofagozyma chilensis; assembly: GCA_030573195.1. Lineage (NCBI taxonomy): Eukaryota > Fungi > Ascomycota > Pichiomycetes > Serinales > Cephaloascaceae > Nothofagozyma > Nothofagozyma chilensis. The sequence continues at coordinate 225,351 of JAJMCV010000043.1, forward strand.
GGCACAATTGGCATCTTCTTTCGTATCGAGAAACTCACAATTGTTGAATGCGAGTCAGACTGCTGATGCTTTCAATCTCACTCAGCTGCAAACAAGCATTGCAGGGGTTGGTGGTCTTATCAGTTCGAGATTGTCTACTGCTGGATCCCAGAACATGGAGGAGAGATTAGCTAGTGAAAAGGAGCTTTTTAAGATGATTTCTGTTGCCGTCAAGGCGGATGAAGAATGGTTTGGAAGAATTCTACTGTTTGAGCCAATCAGAGTTGGCGAATTGCGGAAATTTTTGGAAGAACAAGAAATACACACAGATCTTGTGTTTGTGAAGAAATATTGCGATCAAGTTGGGGTTTCGTATCTTGCAGCGGCCAATTATGGACTGTGATATTCTACAATGGAGTACACTAATGACATATAAATTAACGACTAATATACAATGTTTAGAATATTTTACACTATTTTTCCCTTTGACCTAAATATATTTCTTGTTATCAACATCCAAATCGGCTTCGAGAAATCTTTGGTTCAAATAAGACGCAGTCTTGAAACTAACAAACACATGAAGCAACAATGTGCTGACCCCAATAGCTATAGATTGTAACAATCCATATTGTCTATAATATATAACCTCAATAGACCAGGCCAAATGTCTGGCAGCGAGAAACAATAATAATAAGCAGAAGAACGTGAGTCCAAGAGCCTTCATGACTCTGGATTTGGAGATCTCATCGTCGAGTTGTTTTTGTACTGGGTTATTTGGACCTCTTTTCTTCAATGGGGCCATAATTGAGCAATGAATATGTGTTTGTTACAAATTGGAGATGAAGGAATGTAAAATATCACCAGTGTTAATCAAGAGGCGATCTGATGTTCGCGAATTGGGACGATGATTGCGGTATCGATTACGAGAGCGAGTCCGAGATCAGTATAAGAGTGAAGAGGTGGTGATCTATTAGGGGTATGTTATTCTTTTCTCATTCATTTATTCTCTTTGGATGAAATATGGATTAGATGTTGATTTGGGTTTTGTAGACTTGTCTCTTCTATACTCAAGCTCTGAGGTGTTTTACAGAAAGAATAAGAAATAGATTATAAATGGATCATGAATTATATTTCATTTTCGAATTCCAGAGTGATAAATCACACAGCATTCATCACTCATCCCACCACATCACATCACCTCTCACCTCTCACCTCACCGCACCACCTCATTTCACCAACACACTTCACCACCTCATTTCACCACCTCACCACCTCACCACCTCACCACCTCACCACCTCACCACCTCACCACCTCACCACCTCACCACCTCACCACCTCACCACCTCACCACCACCACACTCATCTACACACATATTCATTATACACCAATTATCTCGTCTTCTTCTCCTCTTCTTCATCGGAATCAAATTCGTACAAACTATCACCATACATAATCTTGGTGTATTGTTTCAAACTCAACAACCCCATCACTATACCCCCAGTCCATAAACAGAACATGATGATGATGTCCTTTTCGCTCATAGAAGGGTCGATCAGACGTCTCAAAATCACCACATAGCAGAAAATAATAAACAATGCCAAGATGCTGAGAATCACCCACCATGACAAGTCCAACCACGCTCTTCTGTTGTGTTTCTTAACCACTGCCAATTTTCTCTCCTCGATTGTCATTTCAGGTTCGGCTGTTGACCCAGCATTGGTCTTACTTGGTCTAAGAGACATTTTATGTTAGAGATAATTAATTTATAACAACACTCGCAACGTTCGTCTCTCTTTTATGTTGATGATTTTCTTTGTCAAGCTGATTTTCTCTCGGATGCACAGCATCAATCCGAGAGGCAACGGGGCATGACGAGATGCCAGGCACTTGGCTGGCATGACGAGGTAGAATACTGTTCAAAATTCCATCCTTAATAACAGATTTGCCACTATTGGCCCGTTTTCTTGATCTCGCTACTCACCCACCGTGTTCTCTACACCTCCGAGTTGAAGAGTGGGGTAAAACCAAATCTGAACATTTTATTACTTTATTCGATAATACCAAAAATAAATAGTTTAGAAAGCCAATAATAAATAATAAATAGCCCTATACACCTACAATCACACAAATAATCGCAGTAGTAAAATGAGCAACCACCCGCTTTTAATACAAGCGCCAAAAAAAATTCATAAAGTAAATGTGCGCACCCACACGAGGGTGCTATTAATTCATCATTATATCTCATTGTATCGTAACTTCGTAATCACACGAGAATATTCTGCTCATTCTCTATCATGAAGACTCTTAAGTGAGTAAGTGTTTCGCTCAACCTCTTGAAGATAAACACCTTGATGTTGGAATCGTAGATATATTCCAATATCAACTCCCCGATCCGTATTATATAGATCGTCTTCTCCAAGTTATAACTATTGCTCAACAAGGATTTGTTGTCGTTATTGAACAAGTTTAACTTGGCAAAATCAACCTCAAGATTCAAATATTGGTATCTTCTCTTCAAGAACTCCTCAACCTTGCTTAACAATCTCAAAAGCAATTCATATTTGAAATTCAATTGTTCATCGTAATCCGATAAGCCAACAGATCTTCTGGGTTTTTCTTCTTTAACTCCTGGCGAGGAATTGATTTGGAATTCATTGAACAAATCATGATTTGACAATGATCTTAACTTTTGATGGTTCCTTTTTGTCATGAAAATAGAAAACAATATTAGCACCAAAAACCCATGGAATATCATTTGTGAATGTATTGATATCTTCTGGCTGTTATTGTCCTCTTCCACTCTAAGATTGGCGAAAATGACATCCAATTCAGCTTTGGAATACTTATTGGTTTGTATTTCTCTCAAATCCAACGCAGGGTCTTTGACAAATAACATCAGTTGAAGGAGTTCAAAGACACAATCCACAATCTTTAAATATTCATAATCAGTCAACTCATTGACATCATTCAATGCAATACTGAAATTCCTATTGAATTCATCAAAATTCCTTAACCAAACCTGTTCCTTCAACGCATTGAAGCTGATCAAAGATGATACCTTACTATAACTTGCAACCAAGGTGAAATCCAACTTCTGAATCTCATCCTCCATTGTACCAGCTAAGAGTTCATTGATTGGTTCATTATTCGACATGTTGGTCACCTTATCCAAAATGGTGAAGATATCGATTTTGTTAATGTGCTGTAGCTTCTTAACTTCATATATCCCATGTACCAATGTAACCAAACCAAACTTACTTATGTGTGTCAAAAGCTCTGGCACTGGTTTGTTGACATTATCTGGCTTGGTCAACTCGATCAACATGTCCTTGACAGTGACCTTTACATCTTCGTCGTTCAACAAGTCAAATTGTTGTGATAAGGGATTGATTCTCTTGAATTCTTGATATTGTTGGAAATTCTTGAAATTCCACAACAGCTCTTCATTTTTGGTGAGAAGTTCTATATTTACCAAATCGTTGATACTCAAGGTGAGAGGGTTGTTATACAACATCAAAAGAAAATTGGTCAATCTGTAGATAAACAACACAATTCTCTTTTGAGATTGATTATTCAAAGAAGCTTTGAATTTGATCTCATCATTCAAATCATAACTGAATAACGAGCTTCTTCTGGCTGCACTGACTCCACCAGTTCCATCTTCGATGATGGAGAACAAGTTCTTGGTGTTACTTTGAATAGAGGACTTGACTAACGAGTTCAAAGCACTCAATTGTCTGATGACGATATAAACATTATTCTCGTTATCGGAGAATAAGCCATACAAGACTGATAATGCCAACGATTGAATCAACCATAATGGATTTTGGTTATTCGACTCAGACAAAACCGGTGAGTTTTTTCTGGTCTCCAAAAAGATGTGGATAGATCGTCTTGAGGCTTCATATAGATTCTCGGCATCATTCTTGCTATTCGCTAACAAAGCACCCATGGTAGCTATCAATAGAGGTAAACAGACTCTGGCACTCTCGTTATTAATGTCTTCATTCGAAGTCATGTGCATCACTTCGTACTCATTCAACTTCGAAATGTGAATGAATGGGAAATGTGATAAGAAAAGTTCCACGAATTTATTCAAGTAGTATTCCAACTTTTCATTGGATGGAATACTTGGTGCCATGATCCCACTGATGGGATATTTACCAAGAGTTTTATTGATCATGTACCTCATGTTGTTTGTGAAGAGCTTATTTCTCGAGAAGTTTCCATTCTTATACATTTGTGCATTTCTTGTAGTGGTATTATTGCGTGCATCCTGTTTTTGATAGTAATCTTGTTGGGGTTGTTGTGCTTGCGCTTGTGGTTGTTGTTGTTGTTGTTGGGTCTTCTGATTTGAATGGTTGAATTGAGAGGTAGTCATGTCTGGAGAAGAATGGTTATTTTCTAATTGTTGAGGAGATATCGTTGCATTTGTAGAATTGTCGGAGACAGGAATAGAATCACCATAGAAACTATATCCGTTGGGCAAATTGAAGTTCTTTGGAATGTTAAGTTCAGCCAATTCTTCAAAATCGTCCAAATTTCTGGCCACACTATTTTTGGTCCGTCTTGGATTGACATTTTTATTTGATTCTGTTTCATCGCTGGAGAATGGAGACGCAGATTCTTCTTGTTTGATTGGTGATAAAGTGTGGTAATAATTTGATTTCAGCAATTTCCCAACACCTCCTCTATGTGTTGTCTCTTGGAGTAGAGTGTCGCTGGTCTGGGGCATATCATAGAAAGAATACCCGTTAGGATCGAGATCCATGTCATCAGCGCCCGTTTCTTCGTGTTGTACTGAGGTGGTTGGGTTGGTTGGCTTAGTTGGCGCAACAATAGGATCGCCATGTCCATTGGACCTTGGTGATAACATGACATTCGAAGGAATCACATTTCCGCCATTATGAGGGTTATTTCCCAAGAAATCCAAGCCGGGAATTGGGCCCAAATTGTTCAACCAACTCTCAGCATCGTTAATGGGCAATAATTGGGGAGTGGAGAACTCCACATGATCACCAGGATAATTTTCTTCTTTAACATGGGGAGTACCGTTACCGTTGGCATAATTGGCCCCACTTGCGGCCGAAAAGGACGCTCTACGACTCATTTTATTGGCATTTCCGTAGAGTTCGGACGACGAGCCAAAATGGTCGTTGAAGGAATTGTAACTGAAAGTCGGGGTTGTGGACTTCTCGTCCACCCCTGGAGTGTGGGACAGACTGGTGATACCAGCATCCAAGCTATCACTGCGTCCTGGTGTGGAAGTCGGAGTGCTCGAGACACTTCCCTTTCTTGAGGATCTTCTTCTCAATCTCGTGATGGCCTCAGAACATCCAGCATGTAATTTTTGCGCGTGTCTCAATAACAAGTCTCTTCTGGAGAACTTTCTCTGGCAAACGCCGCAACTGAAGGGTTTCTCCTTCGTATGGGACCGTTCATGACGACGTAAATGCTCCAATCGAGCGAAGGCCCGGGTACACACCTGACAAACAAACAATCTCGGTTTTCCCGAGGGCGTTGTTCCATAGGCGGTCAATTCGATGGGGATGGACTTCCCGGATTTTGTTGAAGTTGCAACCTCGACGGACGACACACTCGAGACGGAATGACGCTCGTTCGGGTTCATATCGTCGGGATTATAATTATAATTCATTGGCGAGAAGTTGTTTGTTGGATTTAATGAATCGGTACCGTTGTGTATCAAATTCATCATCTATTATAAACCTGTGTAAGGGAGCTATTCAATAGAGGACAGTCATGGGAACAAACGACTGGCGGGAAATAATAATAATAATAATAATAATAATATATAATAATAATAATATAGCAGTGGAAATACAATAAATAAATAACGAAATGTCGACCCCCGTAGCTCCAATTATCTTTTCATTCGCTATACGACCGATGGGAAAATGTAGCAAAGGCGTTTTTTGTAAAGGCACCAATTTCCTCGATTTGCACCCTAATCGCCTCAGGTTGTGTGGAGCTTCTCGATGGGGTCCCACGCAGTTTGTTAGTGATGGTCATAGTTTAGGGGATTGACGCCGGTTGGTGGTGGATGACATCCCCGCATTTCAGCCTCGACACTATCAAGTGTTGGGTGGGGGTCGTGTGTGGATAGTGATCAGGTGACTGGGTAGTCGGCACTTTAGGTGATGAGTGTTGTGTGTGGTGCGACGTGAGTGTGTGTGTGGTGCGAGGTGAGTGTGTGTGGTGAGAGTGGGAGTCTTGTTGTGAGAGTGGGATTTTTGCTGTGAGAGTGGAGTGAGGGTTGTGAGGTGAGAGCGAGAGTTGTAAATGAGACTGAGACTGAGAATGAGAATGAAAGATGCACCCACGGTCAGCTGACAAGCCTCGGCTAATCGGCAATTACAGACGGATGTTCGCTAGAATGATACATTAGTACTAGGAGATTGGGCGGTGGTGGTGGTGATGATGTATAACGAGAGTGTGGATGTGAGTGTGAGTCTTGTAGTGAGAATGAAAGTTGTGTGGTGCGAGGGTTGAGTGGTTGGCGATATGGTGGTTCTTGCGTGTGTCGATGTCTTGTATCACGTCTCGGAGTCTGAATGCTGCCATGGAGACCCCCACATGGATATTTTATTGGAATGCATACCGCGCGAAAATCATGACAGATCTTTGGCGTTTGGAGTTGCCGAGTAGATCGAGATTGCCGCTATGTGTGCATACTAGAAGTTGTTGCAACATCATACTATACATTATGATAGGGCGAGAATGCCATTAGATTCCTAATAAATAACTACATCTTGTAAAATGAAATACATTCTAAAGTAAACCGAAAATGAAATGGTATCAAATCATCTTAAAAAGTCAATAACACAGGAACCCAGGCGAAAGAAGTAATCCCCGAGACGAACAAGAAATCCAAAGTCTAAGCATCAAAAGAGCTATAATCCGAAACTATTAAATGAAAACAACCCCAAAACAAACAAAACAGAAAGCTAGAAAGCGCTTACAATAAGAAAGCAGCAACACCAGCCAAAGCGGCAACGGAACCACCGAGCTTGACGGCATTACCAGCGTTTTCGAATTGCGAAATGGTGGCAGTTGGGGTTGGGATCCAGGTCAAGGTCTTGGTGTATTGGATGGTGGAGGTGATGTCTTCGGATGGGGTGGACACAATGGTGGTCAATGGACAGAAGGTGGTGGTCAAGGTGACGACACCACAAGCGTTGTCGGAACAGGAGGTGATGGTGATGGTCTCGGTGCTGGTGACATTGGAGGTGACAATGATGGTGATTGGCTCAGTACCGTTGGAGGCAGCGGACACAACAGAAGCGGAGGCTAATAAGGCGACAGTGGAGAACTTCATTTTTAATTTAAAGGAATGTGATGTTTTGATAAACGAATGTGAGTAACTTCAGTTAGCGAACGATAGAAGAATCCCCAACGGCTATATTGTTTTCTTTTATACTGGCCCGGCTTTCGCATGGAAAACTTTTCAATTACCATGTATGTGTGGACGACATTGCATCCAAATTGATCGCATAATCGCACAATTTCTTGATTTGGACAAGCATCCCCTAGGTAATACATGCACCAATTGCATCGTAATACATGGAGGTATCTTGATTGTGGGAGAGGGTCTAGACCCCATGAAGGCCCCTTTTGGGTTTTGCGAGGAAAACAAGTTTTCTGGCGAACCATGTCGCAATTTCAACGTCATGTCTCTTTCAATGTGCTCTCAAATTTCTCAGGAAATCAAACTATACCCCCGATATCTTCGTTGTCCACTTAGAGTTTCGGCACTTCAATATCAACAAGGATGCCATTATGGGCTGGTTGCAGATTGGTCGCTGCATTGGGCGCGTTGTTGTGGTTTCGCTGTTTCCATATGCTCCAATTAGGGCATCGTTACAAAAAGGGAAATTTCATTGACCATTTAATACAGTGTTGCGTCAGAAACAACGCATGTAACTAGCTAGATTGGATCGGTTGTCGTTGTTTGACAAACCCTTAGAATAGGTCGAGATCCCAACGGATACCTCAGTATGGTAAACACATCCACGGAAAAAGAGGAGGGTGTGCTGATTTTGATCATTCTTTGCCATTATTTCCTTGTGTTCTCTGAAAGACGAACTTAATGATGGGGTTTATTCATAGGAAAACAATCAAATATGGAAGTCGGTGTTTCAATGAGAGACAGAAAGTCTCAGATGAATGATCAATGTTCGGTTTGTTTACTTTGTCATTACTGCTCTTGACGCCATAAGGTAATGTCAATTATATAATATTATTGTAAAATAGTGTGTTTCTGATGCAGCACAGGCAGGCGTCCCCGGAGCCAAGATGGGACCATATCGCGGATTATAGCTGAGGTCCTTCTGATGTTTATTTACTAAATTTCTCTCTTTCTCTTGATTATCTTGGCATGTTCAGGTCGCTGGATCCCACCTCAACTGTGTCAATTTCAGCTTTGCAGCAGTAAACAGACATCGAGGTTGCAGCTGTTTGTTTATCTCGTACAAATAACACTGACACTCCATGGATTTGGCTATTTGCCAACAAACTTTATGAAGAAATTACCATGTTATTATTCGTATTCTCTTGTGCAGATTTCAATTGGTTTCTTTATTGACTCTGTTTGATGGTATTCATGTAGTTCGGCATATGCTCAGCCAAACAAAAACCAAATTGCATCAAAATAGAAGCAGTTCATGTGATTTAAGACACATATATACATTATTCAGTAGTGATATATAGAAATATGTAAAAATATTTAAAAATATCTATGACGTATTCCACGGCTGAGCCACCGACTCTGGTAATACACACACATTAGATAAACCGACTCCGATCATCCTTGTTCAAAACACCAATTTGAGTTGCAAACCTCCAATTTTTTCAACCCAATACCTCCTTCTGGACCAATTCGATCTATTTAGCCTGTTAATTCTAATTTCGCCCCTTTTCTCACCTCATACCTCAATTTCATCATAATTCTTATCGTCCACTAAATTTCATCACGTGATCCATTTCCCCCAACTTGCTGTGACACACTGCTGGCAGCTTATATTAACTACTACGACATAGAGTGCTAGCGGAGGAGGGCAAAGGGCCGTGGATATATCAATTTATAATTAGCACATAAAGAGTATTTCGGGCCTAGTTTTATTTCCGGATTACGTCACCCTTCCAGTACATTTATAGACAATACACAGAAACAACCAATGTCAGACGGAGAATTCACCAGGTAAGTGTGTTGAGAGGTGTACAAGGTGCCCACTAATTCAGACTAGAAGCCAGATTTTCGGCACGGTTTTCGAGGTGACCAAGAGATATGGCGAGCTCAATCCCGTGGGAATGGGAGCGTTTGGGTTGGTTTGTTCGGCCAAAGATAAGTTGACAGACCAAAATGTCGCCATCAAGAAGATCATGAAGCCGTTTTCCACCTCGGTGTTGGCCAAAAGAACTTACAGAGAGTTGAAGTTGTTGAAACATTTGAGACACGAGAATTTGATCAGTTTGGACGACATCTTCTTGTCTCCCTTGGAGGATATATATTTTGTCACCGAGTTGCAAGGTACCGACTTGCACCGATTATTATTATCCAGACCCTTGGAGAAGCAATTCATACAATATTTCTTGTACCAGATTCTCAGAGGCTTGAAATACGTTCATTCTGCCGGCGTCATACATCGAGACTTGAAGCCGTCGAACATCTTGATCAACGAGAATTGCGACTTGAAGATCTGCGATTTCGGTCTCGCCAGAATCCAGGACCCCCAGATGACGGGATATGTGTCGACCAGATATTATAGAGCTCCGGAAATCATGTTGACATGGCAAAAGTACGACGTGGAGATCGATATGTGGTCCGCGGGCTGTATTTTCTCGGAAATGATCGAAGGGAAGCCCTTATTCCCCGGTAAAGATCATGTCCACCAATTCTCAATCATAACAGAATTGTTGGGGTCTCCGCCAGCTGATGTCATTGACACCATTTGTTCGGAAAACACCTTGAAATTCGTTCAATCTTTACCGCAGAGAGAACCCATCCCATTTACAAAGAGATTTGAAGATGTTTCTGTAGAGCCAGAGGCAATAGATTTGTTGTCACGTATCTTGATATTTGACCCCAAGAGAAGAATCACAGCCGCCGAGGCCTTGGCCCATCCTTATCTAGCGCCATATCATGATCCAACTGATGAACCGATGGCCGCAGAGAGATTCGATTGGTCTTTCAACGATGCTGATTTGCCTGTGGATACTTGGAGAGTCATGATGTACAGCGAGATCTTGGATTTCCATCAAGTCGATGGTGGTGCCCCCGAACAGCCAATTCAACAACCAGATACAAATGGCGATAATTATGTCATTGGTTGATGTGTCTTTTTATACTACTAATCAATAATTACTTAATCAGACTTTTATTAAAGCTATTTTCACCTCTTCTTTAAAGAATATTCTATTACTTTGTTATTTTGTTTTTTCGTTTCTATGTATTATTTCTGTCCTTATTCTCCCTAAAGCAACCCATTTAAATCCTGATCAGTTGGAATGATAATCACTGGGAGTCTAAACCCGAAATCGTAGCCATCTAGCGAATCTAGACCAATTGAAATCCCACCACTCTTTGTATCTCTGGATACATTATTAAACGCACTCTGAGGAGAGCTATGTTTATCCTCTAATATGACAAATTTGAATCTCAAATACCATTCCAAATTGACAATTGCAGATTGGAATTGCGGTGTCACAGTTATAGGTATATTGATCGATTTGTTCAACTTCAAATGGCTCATCACGTTGACAGATTCGTTGAACCAAATCTTGGTACGTTCTTCGATGAACTCGTTCGTGAGTGAGTAATTTGTCAATTCTCTGTTTTCGTAAAGGTTCATCTCTTGACTGGTATTCTCATAAGACTCCAACGCTATTATGATACCAGAGGTTCTAACAGAACTTTCCTTGAAATCGATTATCATGTTGATATCCTCACCAATTCTGAAGAGCGGTTTGGATAAGGTGATTTTGCAAACATATTCGTTATTTCGTTTGATGGTATATTGATTCTGGATCTTTTTCAATTGCATCTTATGGGTGGTATCATCCAAATCCTCAGGAACGTTCAACATTCCCTTTAGAGAGTTGTCCATGAACAAAAAGATACTTTCAGAACATGATAGGGTTTCTCTGTTCGGTGTCAATGTCGTTGCTTGGTTGTCATTTAGAATCAATTGATTTAATTTATCTATCAACTTCAACCTATCATTTTTATTTTTATCGTTAGAAAGACTCAACTCGATCGATTTAAAAGACGCCTTTCTGTCAAATCTGTCTTGAAGTTGAACAATCGAATCTTCTTCGTTATTGAGGATCAATAGATTCTTCAAGTTGGTTAATGTTACGGGTTGGATCCCATTCGCATCAATATGAGGAAATATCTTCAAGGGGAAATATAGCGAGGTTGAGGGGAATCGCAATGGTTGTTGGAATCTAGAGCCGTTATTGTTAAACATCGGTTTGATCTGACTTCCAACGATCAAGTTGTAAGTGATATATGAAGTTTTTCCCTTGAAATTAGGAGGTATGTTTGCGGGCAATTTCGATTTGAAATAAAACGATTTGATTTCTCCGGGCTTCAATGTCAACTCAGTGAAAAGAACAGATTGGCTGGTGGAGAAGATGGGGACTATCAAATCGACGATATCGTCCGTCTGTTTGGTCTGTTTTCTCTTGGTGGAAGAAGTCACCGAACTGTGGTTCATGAAAAACGATCTCTTGAAGTTCTCAGACGGGTTTTCACCGATCGGAGTGTTCAAGATATTAGATATTCCCGTAGTCAAACCATTCAACATGCTTTGTTTTGCTGCAGTGGAGTTGATGTCAAACTCGTTGATACCGGCCAATTTCGTTCCCACAATGGAGTTCTTTCGGGATTCAGTCAACTTCGAGCTATCTAGAATCGTGCTGTCTGGGATCATGTAACCAAACAATTGAACATAGCCTAACATGAGAGTTTCCGAGAGAAGATGCTCGACATCGTCATCTTCTTCATCAATGGAGTCCAATTGCTCGAGGAAAAGCGACCGAGCAGTGCTTGTGAGCGATAAGGATAGCCGTTTGCCAAGGGACCACGAATTGTCCTCGGTTGCGGTTGTTGTTGTTGCAGTGCTGGCAAGAGTGGTCGAACTGCCGCCATTACTACCCTTCCGGGCCAAAGACCCATTTCGTCCGTGATGTTTCCCTTCGTTCGTGTTCTTGAATCGTATGATCGTCACCAATTCTTCGCCCGCAAAAATGGGATTGGACTCGAAAATCACCTCCACTGACACATTCTTGGAGATCAATTTATTGTACACGGAGTGTGATAGCAGCATTGGGTCGATATATCCGCACTCGATACGAGCAATTCCTATCAATTTCTGGCTGAATTCGCAATACAATTGTTTTGTTCTAACAATTATTTGTTGTTTGGGCTTTTGTTCTCTTGTCCTACGATTCTTTGCACACTGTTCTTTATAGGGTCCTGTAGATAAACCATGTGTGTGTAGGACACAACATGTTACCAATGAAGACCTGAATCCTATAAATGAATAAACTAATATTTAGTTGTATTTAGAAAATAGGAATAAAGAGTGGCTGATTCATCTACTTTCTACACATGTATATTGCTTTCGTCTATTTAACATCTAATGAGATCTATCGATAAAAATGGTCGAATTCGTTCATTTAAACATCTTTCTTAATCTGGATTTCTTCTTCTCCTTTTCTCTGGGTTCCTCGAGGTTGGTGGATATATGGTTCTTGGTTACAGGCTTGGATTGGGTTTGTTGTTGCGACTGGATTGTCGGAGGTGTAGAAGTTGGCGCCTTTGATACAGGTTTTGGAGGCTCCAATAAATAATCCGGCGCATTTTGCGGCATCCTTGCGAGAATATCAATCGGTAATTTTAGTTTATCTCTCGCTTTACTGATATCCCCCACTCCATTAATGAATTTGAGAGGAGTCAAGATCGTCTCACTTCCGATATAGATGTCTTTCTCCAAAGAATCCGACAATTGATACACCGATCTCATCTCGGAATGGGTCATACCTCCCGCAACATAATAGATAATTCTTTGTCTTGGAGCTTGAAACTTGGTAGCACTTTTGGCCCAAGAAGCTTTATGTCTCGGGTTTCTCAATGTGGCACCATTATTGGTAGCGGCATTATTCTTGGCGGTTTCGTCTTCTAACGGCTTATCTCTGAAATAAGGAAAAGATTTCTCGTCCAAACGACTTTGGATCTGTTGTTCGATGACTGAATTGATGGCGGGCTCGAATCTGGAAGTGTTGTATGCACCTTCATTATCGATGATGTGGAAATTCGTCTTTTTGAACGATTTTGCTTTCAAATCTGGCTTCACCAATTTGAATCCCATTTCTGTGAAGTTTTGGAATAACTCTAATGTGATGTCAACGTTCTGGAATTGGATCAAGGCCAATAACTTCTTAAAATCGGCAGTAAATAAACCCCCTCTATACAAGGCATAGATCAAAATGAATCTCAATTTGTCTGTGTTACTGAAATGAGGCTGGGTCAACAAGTCAATGAGATCACCGGCCAATCCCTTACATTTATCTCCCTCGAACGTAAGTCCACCGGCGACACAATTCTGCTCAAAATCGGCAGATTCAGCCAATTTTCTCTCTCCATTGATGGCAAGACATTCGTCAATCAATTTCTTATGTAAGGTGATTCGTCTTCTTTCCTCGTCAAACCCCTTCAAATGGGCAACAATGTACAACAAATCTGTGGATGTGGTGGCATTGGATCTGTCAACCATCAACGGATTCTTCACAATCAATTCGTTGACTCTTTGGACAATGGCCTCGGAACTCTCTAGAATGTGCAAATGTCTGAGAGCCCTCCAATCGGTGTCAGAATCCTCCAATTTGGCTTCCTTCTTGACAGATTGATTGGCCTCATTTTCAGTCTCATACACATAAGTGTCGCCGTATTTGAAGTTGATCACATCGTAGGCCATGGATTGGTAGGTGAATTCGTGTAACAACGGAGCAAACAAGTCCAAAGTTCTGTCTGTTATCATGACAACACATCTGGGTCTGTTTGATGGCGGTGGGTAATCAGCATTCTGTCTAGCATAATCATCGATCTTTCGCTGGAAGGTGTCGGCGATGATCTTGGGCAACACCGAGCTCTGGTTGATAGGCAGTTTCGGCGAATAATATCTGATCAAAGGATATTCGCCGAGAATGATCATCATATTGACCAAACTGCGACAAACACTCTCCACCTGAGCATTGACGAGTGGGAAGCAATCCTTACTGTAATAAATGGGGATGGGGTTTGGAGTGATATGGTCGCTAATGAAGGCTCTGGATTCCTTCGGGAACATGTTGAAATAAACCGTCTTGAACGATCTGATGTAAGCTCTTGCAGAATTCAATTTGGCCTGCATTTCCTCCGTGAACCCCTCCAAGAAGAGAAGATGGCCCCCCTTATATCTCGTGGGAGACACCTTAGTGTCCGCTAATAAGCAATTGAGGTTGAAATTGGTCGGCTCGAGAAGATACACGGCTTCCACCGAGGGCTGGAACTTTCTCTGCTCGTCAATACGCTCCACAACCGTCACATATCTCAACAATTCGTTCCTGTCTATGAGCGAATTGACCAATTTTTCACTTCTTTCATCAAGAATCAAGTATTTGAGATTATGTGGAGTCTGGATCTGCGAGATTTCCGTCAACAAATAATTACGTTGTAGCTCTATCAAAGAGCCCGTATCGCCACTCATCTGGTAAAACCACTCAATTCACGGCGAATCTCCACCTCTTTGCTGTTGTCGTTTCATCACCTTCGTATAGATAATCAGAGGTCGTGTTGCACCGAGGTAGTGTGTGAATTGATCGTGGTCGCCTTTATCAGCTTAACTAGGAGAATAGAGAAGCTGGAGACGATAAGATATGGTGGTGGTGGCTGTCATGGATTTAATGACGAAAGGGTTTCATATTGAATGTTATTGGAGAGAATTTGTTATTTCGGAAAATTAAAATTTCGCCAAGAAGAATCCATGAATGTGTATAGTTGCATATAATGGGTTATGTATTTACTTTTATTTAGTTTAATCTGGATGTTATATTAAATAGATCAGAAAATTCGTATGGAAGTCATTCTATAAACAAGTTAAGTCCTGTTTTATCCAGGGATTTTATTCTATGTTTAATAAAATAATTATCTAATTTAAATAAAAGTAATTTTTCATCCTTTTAAGAATATGAATTGCATTAAACATTATCTCAAAAATATTACACGTATAATTACTGCAATATTCGTTAATCAGGCTTATCTTCTAATGATTTTACTTATAATTATTTTTAACGCTATATATCCCGTAAAGTATATATGTCTTGTGGGCAATTGCTGCACTCGGGACTGAGATTAGTGTTCCTGAAAACACCTCTAAAAAGTATATTCTGTCTTTTCAACTATTTTCCTCATTCTGTGACTTTCATATATATATCATAAACGTCTTCTGTTCCTCAAGCAGCTATACGAACCGCAGCACCAAAGGCTCGTAACATGTGCACGGTCTCAAGGATGCAGGGTGAAAAGGGGAATTGATTGCAAACAAAGCCTACTCCATCATAATCTCGTTAAACAAATATCAATACAGAATCACACACAACCATCATGACTGAAAGAATGGCCAGTAATTTGGAAAAATATTACATCGCAAGAAACAAATACAAGGTGTATGCCAACTTCTGTATTATTGCAACCTATTCGGAAACGCTTCTAGATGCTGGCACCAACCATCGATTATTGTTCAACTCGTTGAGAGCGTTTGTATTGGACCATCCCAACTTCCATTCCACCTGGTTTAGAGCCGATGATGGGTCCGAGAAGTTCTTTTTGAGGCCATTGGCTTCGTTGAAGTTCTCCCTGATAGTCGAATTTCGTCCAGACATCCACGAGATAAAAGAATCCTTTCTTCAGGAGGTGAGTGACAAATATTGGTTTACTCTTGGAGACGAACACCAACCCGGTTGGAAGCTCTTGATCTTGGGCGACGGAAGAACCGCGGTGTTTATCACAGAACATTCCCTCAATGATGGGGAGAGTGGTGCGCAATTCCACGAGTCCTTATTGCGAAAGATTAATTATTTCTCCGACAATATCGACTCGCAAGTCGCAAATGCTGGAGATGATTACTTGTTTGATAGAGAGAAAGATGCCCTCTCCATCAAACCATACGGACTTCCCAGTGAGAAACTCATCGATCATGAACCCACCTGGACTCATTTACTCAAGACCATCTACAAGGAGCTCCTCATCCCCAAACTCCCCAAATTCATCAGAAACAGATTAGAGGTGCAGAACCAATTCAGAGATGATACTAAACCCGTTCTTCCACCCGTGTCGAGATTCAAATTGCTTAATATCCCCAGCGATGTGGTGAGAAAGGTGGCTTTGAAATGTAGAGCACTGGAGATCGGTATGACCATCTGGCTTGCAACATGCGCTCAAAACGCGTTAGAAGACATATTTGGCGATAAGGTAGTCCCCTCTTCTATCGCCATAAATTCCAGAAAGTTCTTGCCATCTCCATCTGAACAATTCAACGAGTTCGGGGTGTTTGTATGTGGTGCGGACATTTATCTCGGAAGTATACGTCACACGAAAGAAGAGATGATCGAACAAGCGCAAAATGTGTCTAGAGAATTCTCAAATGAAGTAAATACCAACAAATGTGCCTCATCGCTTCAAACGGTTGGATCGCTCAAGTTCATCCCTTCGATAGATTTCTACATCCGTGATAAGAGAAGCAGTCCGCGGGAATGGATTGTCAACCTTTCCAACTTGATGAATAGAAAAGTAGATAGAGATGATGTTGAGGGTAGGTTCTTTATTTCCAAACTTATCTTCAGCCAAGGAATGAACGCAGTGGGTGGACTTGTCTCCTTAGATGCTATTGGCACCAAGCTGGGAGGATTGAACTTCGTCACCTGTGTTGATCCGAGATACGAATCTGCACTCAAGGGCTATGAGGATAGATTCAAACAGTGTTTTTCAAGTATATTAGAATGATCTTGGCAATAATAATAATTAATAATAATAATCAACTCGTATGTACCAGAAGACCGGCATGTGGCAAATCCTGTACTAGACGCACTACCTAAATTTTTCAGCAGTGTCGCAAAATATAATACGGCTGTCAAATTTGATTCCTGTGACACCAATAATATATTTCCGAGCTTGAGGACAATGTCAGATGAGTCTCCAATTGGCCCATTATTGGCCACCCACAAAAAGCTTCTAAACGAATATCAAATTCTCCATTTGTTGTACCATAGAAATCTTAACCAACATAGAGCGTCAAGATGGTGGAAATTCTTGAATATTTTCCATAGGTATATACGGAAACTTGTCAAATTATTTATTGATATCGAAGGCTTTATGGTTAAAGAAAAGAAAAATCGGGCTAAGATCCAGAATTCGCGATCGAAGATTCATCAAATAGTCAACTATCTCTTGAACACAGTAATGAAGAGAGCTTATATAGAGTTCAATGGCATTATTGCATTGGGACAGTTTATTACGCTAGGATTAGCATTGGTGGGAATTTTGGGTAGACTATATTCAATTTTAATGGAAATAAATGGTTTGGAGGTAAAGACAAATGGGACAAAACAGAATGAGCTTCTGGAGATCGGAAAGAACAAACAAGAGTTCGATAATGGTGATGATCTAGGTGAGATAATTAAGGAGATTGACAATGATACGAGAGAAAATACAGTTTCAAGTCAAACAATGACCCCAACTTTGGATAGTCCAGCCTTACTGTTGGATGATATCTTTGGGAGCTCCAAGAAGAAGAAAAAGAAGGATAAGAAGAAACCCGAAAATCCTACGAAAAAGAAGAAGAAGAACGATATCGATGATATATTCGGTTAAAAATGCAGCGTAATGGAATCTATAAACAATGTGTGGATCAATTACCCAAGAAGGATTCAGCCCAGATCGGAATAACAAACGAAGCCTCATGAATTCTCTTACTATAGTAACGGAACAATCTTTTCTCTTCTTCTAATGGAAGAGTTCTGGTTGGCTTGGTGATATCGTTCTTTGGGTCCTTGGAGCAGATGATCAAGCCCAATTGTCCGGAAGTGTAACTGGGCATGAAACATTGTGAATAGCCCACGGATGGGAAAACTTCCTTGACCGAGGTTATCAAGGTCTTCAAGACGGGCAAATTAAGCCAGACGTTCTCAGAGGCCTGGGAGATCACTATCCCATCTTCGTTCAAGGCGTTGGACAAGAGTTGGAAGTATTCCTTTTGGAAAAAAGCGACAGCCGGCCCATCTGGATCAGACGAATCTGTGATAATGACGTCGTATTTCTGTTCGCTTTCAGCGGCTCTCTTCAAGAACTCGAAACCATCTTCTAAAAGAACAGTGACCTTTGGATGGTCGAAGGCAACAGCCATTTCCGGCAAATATTTCTTACTCAATGTTATGACCGTCTGGTCAATTTCCACCAATGTAGCATCTTGAACACAATCATGTTTCACTATTTCTCTCAAAACCCCGCCATCTCCACCACCAATCACCAACACTCTCTTTGGGTCGGGATGGCTGAAAATAGGCAAATGTGCGATCATTTCCTGATAGGCAAACTCGTCCTTCTCTGTGACTTGGATTATTCCGTCCAAAACCAAGACATTACCGAAATTGGAGGACTCGAAGACCAAAACGTCTTGAAATTGCGACTTTTCATGATGTAATATCTTATTGACCTTGAGACAAAAGGCCTGGCCGGGGAAACTTTCGTCTGAGATTTCTCTGAACCAACCGTCTGTTATACAAGGATGTTCTGACATTTTGAGGAGTATTGAAGATACAATATACCACCGGAGTTCACTATTTATATTTATATAAAACATGTAGACGCATGAAAATTAAATTTCCGCGATGAGAGCATATGCAACATGGAGATGGGGGTGGCGGAACGGTGGAAGAGATAATTGACAGAAATGGGCAATTAGAAGAAAATAGAGAAAAGGGAAGAAAGAGATAGATGGCGAAATAATCGAAAAATCCTGCTCGTCCTTCTAATTGAGTTCACATCCCCCGCTCTACATCCTTACACCGCTCGTAAAACTCCTGTACGCGCTAAATTAGTTTGACATATTTCCAGGAAATCTTGCGTTCTCGTATTGAACCCTATTAACACATTGTAATTGTGACATGGACATCTTCAGCCAATATTCGCAAACATCGCATATTCCCGATCCAAGAAGCGATCCCCAGCCGGAATTCAATCCCACCATCCCGTTGGATGTGTTGCCCCACGAGAAGATCTATTCCATCCAAGTTGGCGATAAGTTGTTCCGTTTGAGTGGGGCCTCGTTATCGTCGGATTGTCCCTCGTATTTCACTACTTACTTCAGACAACCCGAGAAGGAATCCAACACTCTTTTCATCGACCGATCCCCCAAGGTTTTCGATAAGATCTACCAACATCTTCAGGGGTATCATATCAATATCGAGGACGAATTCGAGTTCATTTATCTTTTTTCCGATTCCTTTTATTTCAATTTGCCCCGATTGAAGTCTTTACTCACCAAAAATGACATTTTTGCCCGAGTTGGCGACAAAACCTTCCGGTTCTCGCCCAAATTGTTTGGTAATAAGGGCGATTATCCGAATTATTTCACCATTAATTATGATACAATGCTACAAGATAACACCAATATCATCGAATCGCGGAATCTTATCCGTCCTCCACCCCAATTGCCGCCGGTGAGCCATCGTTCGGGCTTATTATTCAGAGATCTCATTGATTATTTGCAGGGAAATGAAGATGTGGTGAAATCAGAGCAACATCGTAAATTATTAATCCGCGAATGTCGTTATTATCGGTTCTTGAATTTGGAGCAGAAATTGACTAATAGTGTCGTGAGTTTGAATCCATTCTCACGGACCGAGCAGATCCTTATGAATGTGTGGGACTTGAAGAAAGAGGGCTTCTATCATCCAAATCCCCAGGACTTGTCCCAACAAGTGTGTTTGAAATACAAGAAGCCGTTCGTCGACGAACCATACAGAGATTTGGTGATCCAGATAGAATCGGAGGAATGTTCGTTGATTGTAAATCGTTCCACCAAAGTCATCGCCTTCAAGATGGTGGGATTCACTGCCAGACGTTTTGCCAATCTCTTTGCGCAATATAATGAGAAAATGTTAATAGAACAGGAGGATAATGGCGGAATTTCTATCAGATTCATCACAGATATCACCAACTGTCATTGTGTGATCAACAACTTGGAAATGAAGAATAATTGGCTAGTCAATCTCTTCGAAGGCGACACTAATGTCAGCGGTAATTTCATAGATCTTAAGGTATTGAAGTCGCAATGGAAATTGTTGTTTAGAGGAGATCAATACATGATCTACGGGGTTAAAATGGAGGGTATTACAGACGAATTGGCTTGGCATAAGGGTACTAAATTCTCCTAGATATAATTTAGATGTATAATAATACTGGAAAATACGAAACTAATATACATGTATTGAGGGAGACGATTCTGGATATACTCAACCTTGTTATCTCAGACCTTTAAACTACATTATGTTCATGGACTTGACCATCCGCAAACTCCAAGGTCAAGCAGTCTCAGCTTTCTAGAACATCTCCAATTCTTCCTGTCATGGTTGGACTTGTCCAAAATAATACATTTAATGCTCACTTCTCTTTCTCAAAGAATAAGCATGATATAAGGGATAGAATTCTTTTCTTTCATCCACATCACAATCGTTTTGATTCGAAATCGTTTCTATCAACACTTGGGCATCGGCGAGTTCAATGGTATTTTCGTCCTTTATTTCGTAAATTTCCAATAACTTGTTATCCTCAACATCCAAGGACACAACCAACTTTCCGTTGTCAGCCACCGTGACATCCACGATTTGGTTCGAAGCTTCGATGATCTTCTTGAACACCAATTTACCATCCTTGACTTGGTAGACCAATAAGGCTTTGGTCTGTTCAAGAACGAAGATCACCAATTCATGTGGGGCATATGTGACAATTTTGGAGATGGAGATCTCTTCGACAGATTGTTCAGTCAAGAATCTTTCTGGCGGTAAATGGTTATCGTTCAAGAATGGCTGGGCCAATTCTCTGATTTGGACCTTATCGAGTAAATTGTCCTTGTCTGAACACCAATTCCAAAGACACACGAAATCGTCTCCACCAGCACTGATCAAGAGATCCTTGTTCCAGGATGGGATAACCAAATTCGAGATGAACTCATGATGGCCAAACAACCATTTGTTGATCACATATGCTTTTGGATAATTGGAGATACGGATATGTTCGTCTCTGTCGGCGGTCAAGATGAACTCTCTTCCGCTGTCTTTCTTGGCCATGATGACATCGCTCAACATAGAAACATGTCCGAGAATTGGTTCCAATTTACCAAATTCCTCTACAACCGGCTCTCCAATTGACAAGGCATAGACGTCACCAAACTTATCAGCCAATATGAAGGAGGTGTCGTCGCCAGTAGTGGTCAAAGCACAAGGTCTCTTTGAGAACCCTTGACGTTTGATGAGCTTTATGACGTTTTGTGTGGAAGTTACATCGATTTCAAAGATAACGGCAGCCTTATCAACATCAGTCATACCTATTAAATACTTCTCATTGTTACTTAATCTCAACCCTCTGATGTAATTGTAGATTGGTGGGGCACCTGGACCTGGTGTAGGGATCTTTGGGATCTTGATTTTCTTCTCTGTTTTCTGTCTCTTGGATTCAGGCTCCTCGGAGGATTGTTTGGAGGAAGATTCCTCGGCTTCTTTCTTCAAGACTTCAATCTTAGCCTGTTGTTGCTTCTTTAAATTAATCGAACTGTCTACATTATCGATCCAGCTGCCAATCAAGGCCCCAGTCTTCAAGTCGAACACTTGGATGTGGTTTTTCACGGCAACAAAAAGAATGTTACCTTCCTTATTTGTGAGAACTATTTGGAAGGGATGTTTCATTATTAGGGTGTGCTTTGAGATCTCCAATACGGCTTCTTTCGGTGATGCTCTTCTGAAAAAAAAATTATGCTTCATGAAAATTTTACACCACAACACCATGGATGCAAAAGTACTCGGGTCCCTAGTAGATATGGAGATCCTCTGACAACTACAAATAAAATACAGATGTCTATGAAATTATAAATACATGCTCAAAATGCAAGTGACGACGTCTTATGAGGTGGGTTTCTTGGAAAAAGCCCAGCTACTCCAGGAGGATATTAGGTTACCCAAATTAGGTTTAGCAGTATTAGCGGTGGTAGGAGTTGAACTTTCAATACCATCTTCTCTTTGAACCGGTTCAAAACCTTCCTTCTCTATTGAAGAAGAAGCAACAGATGCTGCAGAAGCACCAGAACCTGCCTGGGGCAGACCATTCTTTTCGGCCTCACCATTAGTGGAAACTGAATGATTATCATCAACCAAGAACTTCTTGATCTTGGAACTCTTCTCTCTGTCTTTCTGGTTAATCAAAAGGGAATTGGATAATCTCTTGAAGAAATTAACATTCGATAAATCTGTACCAATATGTTTCGGAGGGAAGAAGTTGAACAAGAAATCATCCGATCTTCTTTCCCAGATAAGATAATTGTTGGTAGTTTGCCAAGCCTTAACATATTCTGCGTTAAATAAGTCCAAATTACCATAATTTACGTCGTTTTCGAAACCAGGAGGAGGAATCCCATACCTGGTCAAATACGAATGGTATTTAACCGTGGACAAGATTGAGATCAAATAATCCTCCAATTGATATCTAATGTAATCATCACTTCCCAAGTAATTAGAATTGTTATCATAATTCCTTGTCATTTGGTTAGTCAATTCGTCAATAAACTTATTATCATTAACACTGAGTCTGAGAATTGGCACTAAGGAGGTGTCCACGATCTCAAAAGTATTTTCATCTAGGTTTATCACCACATCAGCGATATTATTTTGGTTGTTTAATAAGAGTCGATTTGAAGAGCCAATAATGTAGTACTTCGAAATTGGATTGGAAAGATCTTCCAATTGTTGTAGTGATATATAAGGATAGAAGAACCCACCTTCATCAAATACATGCAATGGCAATCCGAAGAAATTCAACAAAGAATTTCTATCGTTGGATATTAATGACATTGGCTTGGAAACGTTTCTCGATAAATTCTTCAAACAAGGAGAGCCACAATCGTCTAGATTTAACACCAAATTTGGAATCAACGAGATCAAATTGTATTGGAAATCGACCAAACTTTCGATATTATTAGAGAAAATGAGAATTCTCTTTTCCAATAACATCAATTTGAAGATCATCAAAAACCGTCTATTGTACGACAAAAAGAACTGCTTCAAGTTCAAATTGATGTAATATTCAAACTCGTTAAAATTCTCAGCAAGTCTATTCGGAGAATCATACGTTAGGTTCAAATTGGTGAACAATGATTCCAAAATGGATTTATCTGCGAAGTCTCTTTGACTGAAGAGCAAATTAGTGATGATACTCAACTTCTCTCTAATCTTATTAAACAATGGCTTTCTTGAGATGATCACAACGGCTTTTTGGACAGTGGATCTGGTGATATTCTCATTCTTCTCGAGCAAGTCATCAGATTTGATTTGTCTGATACAAGCACATCCAAACAAGGTGGTAACATTAGCGAATTCGTATTCCGAATCCAATGGATCTGGACTGCAGTCATTATGGAAGTCATATAAAAGATTGAAATTAGAAAATGTTTCTTCGAATAAGTGGGAACCATCTGGAAGTGCTTGAAATGGTAAATTAGGAAATAAGCTTGCTTTATCGCCATAATTACTCAACCACCATTCAATTTCAGGACCTCTAAGATGATGGAAGTCTACCAAACACATGGCAAAGATCATGTCATCTGACTCCTGGAAGGTTCGGGTGGACTCAGAGCGTGGTAGATAGTCCATTGGTAAGTTCTTGATCTGAATGGAACGTTTTTTCTGATGAGTTTTCAAAATTTCAGGCTCAGAAGGTTGTGTGGTTATAACTTGCGGTATTTCGGGTGTGTGGATTTCTTTTGAGATATCTTCAGAAGCAGCTGAGTGGGCTGCCTCTGAGTGATTAATATCTCCTAATTCTTTCATTGATTCAGTTACATCAGATGAAAGAGCCGGTGGTGAAATCTCACTCTCTTCCACGATATCAGGTGAGTCTGAAATGTCACTATCTTCAATTATGAAGGCTTGTTGGTCAGTTTCTTGAGGTTCTGGGATGTCACTTGTATGTTCCTTTGTATCAATCTGTTCATGTTCATCAATTATTTCATTTGTATCAATTTGTCCATCTTCATCAATATGCTCCACTGTACTGATTTGTTCATCTTCAACGATCTGTTCATTCGTATCAATTGGTTCATTCGTGTCAAGCTGTTCATCCGTATCAATATGTTCATCTGTAATATCTCTTTCAATTTCTTCATTTGTAGCATTTCCAACGACTTCAACGTCCAGCATATCTTTCTCTGAATCAGCTGTGTCCTCAACATGATCTTGTTGATGATTATCAGCTTCCATATTAACCTCTTCAGAATTCTGAGCTATTTCAATAGGATCTTCATTTTCAATTTGATCTACTTCAACATGTTCCTCCTCGACTTGTAAGACTTCAGGAACAACAACATCGTCTGAAATCTCTGGAACATCTTGAGAATCTTCAATTGATTTGTGAGAGTCAACATCGGGGCTTTGAGGTGTTTGAACAGGACTAGTTTCATCAACTTCAGCTTCTGTTTTCTCAGCATCTTCAACGTCATCGTGAAGTTTTTCAGAATTAAAAATAGGCGTATTTTCTTTTTCTTCAGAGCCCTTCTTCTCTTCGGAGTCTTCTTTCTCTTCGGAGTCTTCTTTCTCTTCGGAGTCTTCTTTCTCTTCGGAGTCTTCCGAGACTTCAGAAACTTCCTTCTTCTCAGAAACTTCTTCTTTCTCAGAATCAGAAATATCCTCCTTCTCCTCAGAAATATCCTCCTTGTCTTCAGAAATATCCTCATTCTCTTCTGGAACTTCCTCCTTCACTTCAGAAACTTCCTTCACTTCAGGATCATTCTCAACTTCAGAGTCGTCCTTCTCAGAATCTTCCCGCTCCTCTGAATTATCTTTCTCTTCAGAATCAGCCTTTTCTCCAGAATCATTCTTCTTCTCTGGATTCTCCTCCCCCTCCTCATCTGAATTCACCACCGATTGAAAGTTTGAATTTGACTCATCCTCAATTCCCAAATGAAAACCATATTTCCCACCTTCCACTTCCCTTTCCATATCGCTACCTTCATTCGGTCCTTCTTCAACATCCTGAAACTCATCTGAGTCAGAATCTTCATTCTTGGTCTCTTCATTCTTGGTCTCGTCATTCTTGGTTTCCTCATTTTTAGTCTCCTCAATCTTAGTCTCCTCAATCTTAGTCTCCTCAATCTTAGTCTCCTCAATCTTAGTCTCCTCATTCTTAGTCTCCTCCCCCACTACATCATCCTCTTCAACTCCTTCCACGTCGCGTAATGGTCTCTCTTCAACACTCAATGGTTCCTCGTCTACCCCAGAAATATCATTTTCTAGATGTCCGGAAATAATCGACGATTCTGTCATACTTCAATTCCCCAATGATCTCGTTCTACCCTAAAACACTCTTCGTCACATTAATGATCTATTTCATCGCGCTCTTCATCAACAGGTAGTGTCTCTGTCCACAGATGCTACCCGACTTGGCGATGAGATGAGTCGATGACTGGAAAATGATTTAAATAAATAAAAAGGTGATTTATTTATTTATTTATTGTATTTATGTATTCCGTATTTTCGTTGAAGTTGCTCTTACCACACTCACTACACTCCCCACACTCACCTCACCACCCTCACCAAACTCACCACACTCGACCATCTACAATAATTAAATCATCCCATATATTATCACAATTTTGCCCGTAAAATAGCATCCACTCCACTAACCAATACCTTGCCCTTCTCCGTCTCTCTCTTGAAATAACTGATGATTCCCTGTTTGTTCTTTAATAAAGCAAACCGATCGATTCTGAACCCCATTCCAAACTTTCTGGAATCCACCGTGATCTCATATTTACTCGAAAAATCAATATTGGGGTCCGATGCAAATATCACCTCTAAATCGTGAGGCATCTTATCTTGCACAACCTTCAACAATTGACTGCCCCAATTGTTCATGACAAAGGGGTCATTCGCACTCAACACCACGACGACGTCGATTCCCTTGGAACGCAACTTCTCCAAATTACTGATGAATGGCGGTAAATGCGTGTTATTACATGTCGGAGTGAATGCTCCAGGAACTCCAACAATCAACACTGTCTTGTCCTCAAAGTGTTTGCGGGTCAACAGTAAAGGAGCCAACACGCAGCCCAGTGCACTCGACAAATCGATGGGGATATATTTAAATACGAAATCTGAAGGAAACGCTTCCCCGGTGGTTAATAATGGCATTATTTACGGCTATTTACTGTCAATTGGTGGTAACAATTGCTCCTTTAACTTCTTCACATGAGTGATAAGTTCGGATGTTCGGACATCGCCGTGAATGCAGCACATCAACCATAATCATAGTAGAAATAGAGCGGATCAGCTATGTACTGAAGATTATTTCATTTACGGGTATTTCCATTTCTGAGAACATTAGGAGTATAAATGGAATGTGTCTCCTGGCTGTTCTGTGTCTCCTGGCTCTTGTCTGTGTCTTCCAGATTCTGGAGTACATCCTCGGTCCTACCAACCTCGGACAAAACACATAGCCTATTCAATGTAGAAACAACACGAGATGTTTTTTTTCTCTTCTTTGAAATTATCCAAAAGCTTTGACCACACAACTCCCCACTGCCTTCAAACGGACGTGGTTATGGCGAGATTACAGCTGTTGGAGCTATCGGACACCGCTGCTTCGTTGGAGGCGAACGGAGGTCGTAAACAACTAGCTTAGATGGTGATAAAAAGAAATGACGACATTGTATATGCAACAATGATTTGGAGTCACAATGGTTATTTTGTAGAGATAATCTGAGACAGAGCTGTAGAAGGGTTGCAGGGAACATCAACAGACAAAGCCGTATCAAAGCCAAATTGAATTGAATATAGAGCCATCACCATTGCGATTTAGGTGTCTGATCTCTCTATTTTCAGCTTTTAATAATATTCCGGAACCATAAAGATGATGACCAGCAAGATTACGCAGGTTGCAAATGATTACATGGAGACCGATTTGCAACAGCTTTATAGTGAAGCTATGTCTAGAACGCGGCTTGATGTGACATTCGTGATCTTTAGCCATATCACTGGAACTCGACAAAATATACTACATCCACGGACCTCGGTTTCTCTGCAACTTCCCAGGTGTTCTGATGGTGACTCCCCATAAAGGCATGATCTGCCGTGCTGCAGTTAACATCAGATTTTTTTATCAGACAGCCAAATCAAACTAACTTAGGGAAGGGACGGAGATTGAAGGTGCAAAGTGGTCTGGTATTGCAATGGATGGACACATTTTGCTTGTGACAGCTTTGTAGCAGCATGATGGTCTTGTAATATATATACGTCAATATCGTAGTCGTTTGTAGGAGCCATGTAGTGAGGTATCGATAAACATAATAACTTTAACTCAAATGAATATAAATGGAGGATCGATTGAGATTCCAATCAACGCCAACGAGCCCGTTGAGGGGCCCAATTCATATTCCGCTACATCGTTAGATAGAGACGAGTCTGAAAACTTCGACATTGATGACGAGGCAACAAGTTTGGTGTCGTTGGCCAGGGACGAGAACACCTTAAATGGAATTGAGAAATTTGCCGAGATCATATCGGATAATTTCCGCCCCAGTAAATTGCCTCCCCGGCCCATTAAGGCTGTTCTTAGAAGAATCAATGAAAAGAGAGCCGACCACAAGAGGTTGCCAAAGGGGGGCCAAGATGGAATGGACGAACGAATCAGTAAATTCATCGACCATCCCTTGACTGAAATTTTGAACTCCTTTGTCAATATCTCAAAGGCTCAGAACATCCATATGAAGAAGACTGGGATCCAGTTCAAGGACCTTTCGGTGTTTGCTAATAACGATTTGACTTCGAAATTCAGGGATATTGAGATCTTTGATAACGTCTTCGATGCCATCTGGAGAAGTGTCAGTTTCCCCTACCATAGTATCAGAAATTCATATCGTAAGAAGTCAATTCCGGAAGAAATGTTGTTAAAGACCATAATCCATAATTGTTCTGGTTTTGTTGAAAGTGGTGAAATGTTGTTACTTTTGGGTAGACCAGGAAGTGGTTGTTCATCCTTCCTTAAATCTTTAGCTGGACAGACAACTGAATATGCCAAAGTCAAGGGAGATATCTTCTATGATGGTCTTCCTCAAGAGAGAATGATGAAAAGATTCCCAGGAGATGTGCTTTATGTACCAGAAACTGATGATAGTTTCCCTTACTTGACTGTTAAACAAACCTTGGAATTTGCCATCAGTTGTAGGGCCCCAAGATTGAGACCTCACAATGTGTCCAGAGATCAATTTGTGGCAGCCTACAGAGACGTAATTGCTTCGTTCTTGTCCTTGAGACATACTTATGACACAATTATTGGAAATGATTTCATTAAAGGTATCTCAGGAGGTGAAAGAAAGAGAGTAGCTATTGCAGAGGCTATCGCAGCTCGGGCTAGTGTATATTGTTGGGACAATGCCACAAGAGGATTGGATTCTGGTACTGCTTTAGAATATTCGAAGTCTATTAGAGCTATTACCTCGATTTTGGGCTACACTTCCATAGTCGCCTTGTATCAAGCTTCAGAATCGATTTTCAATCTATTCGATAAGGTTGCAGTGATGTATGATGGTAGATTGGTTTATTTTGGTCCCATTGACAAAGCCTCAGAATACTTCACTTCTATGGGGTATTATAAGAAACCACGTCAATCAACTGCAGAGTTTTTGATCGAAGTGACTGATCCTACAGGAAGATTTGTGGACGAAAGTTTACCACAATCAGTTATCAGTACAATACCTCAAACTGCAATCGAGTTCGAACAAAGATGGCATTCAAGTCAGTTATATGCAGAGTTGATGGGTAATTTAGACAAGAAGGTAGAAAATTCACAGTTTGCAGGTGAGCAAACGGAACAGAACTTCAGAAGGGCTTACAAGGATGAAAAGATGAAGGTTGCACCTGCAAGGTCAAAGTTCAACACTACATTTTACCATCAGATGAATCTTCTAACAAAGAGGGCATTGCAAAGGGTTTGGGGTGATAAAACCTACTCAATTTCGCTTATTATAGCCTCCGTTGTTGAAGCCTTAATCATGGGATCATTATTCTATAATATGCAAAGTACCACTGCAGGTGCTTTCTCCAAAGGTGGTTTGTTGTACTTCGCAATCTTATTTTATTTACTTTCAGCTCTTGCAGACATGACTGTTGTTTTTGAATCAAGAGCCATTATTGAAAGACAAAGGTGCTATTGTTTTTACAGGCCTGGAATTGAGGTTCTCGCGCAGTTCATTTCGACCATGCCCGTGAAGTTGCTTGCAATAACCTGTTTCACGATCATTATTTACTTTCTTTCAAACTTGAAAGTAGATGTCGGTGCCTTCTTTACATTCTATCTATTTATCATTATTTCTTCTGGTACCATGAACATGGTTTTCGGAACAGTGGCTGCTCTTTCACCATCTGATGCTGCGGCACATTCCGTTGCAGGTATATTATTGTTGGCCATAACCATATATACTGGTTATTTATTACAAGAAAAGAGTATGCATCCATGGTTTAGATACTGGATCTTTTACATCAATCCAATAAGATATGGGTTCGAGACCTTAATGGCCAACGAATTCCATGGAGTGGAGTTGGAATGTTCCAATATGGTTCCGAGGGGCCCTGGATATGAAGATGTTTCGCCTTTGAATCAAGTCTGTGCATTTACTGGTGCTACTTTGGGCTCTTCGGTTGTTCAAGGTGATGCATATGTTGCAAAAAATTATAATTATGATTTCAATCATGTGTGGAGAAATTTTGGTATCTTGATAGCTTTCTGGATATTCTTCTTGGCTACCAATATTTTGGCTACTGAATATGGATCTACATTCAGAACGAAATTTGGAATTGGTGCGAAGAAGGGTGACAGATTATTGTTTTTGAAGGGAACAATTCCAAATGAATTCTACAATGAAAATAAGCAAAGCACCGATGAAGAAAGTAAAAACTCAACAGAGAGTGAACATCATAACGACTCTGAAGATAAAAATGAGAAGTTTGGTACGACTAAGTTGGGATCCGAAACATTTACCTGGAGGCAACTAGAATACACTATTCAATTGGGAAAAAATGAAGACAGAAAACTTTTGGATAGAATTTCCGGATACATTAAACCAGGGACCATGACTGCATTGGTGGGAGAATCTGGTGCCGGTAAAACGACACTATTGAATGTCTTGTCAAATAGAATTAGAATGGGTATTGTTGGTGGTTCAATATTTGTTGGTAATGAAGAGGCTGATAGAGATGTTGCATTTAGAAGAAGAACAGGATATGTGCAACAACAGGATCTTCACATCAGTGAATTAACCGTCAAGGAATCTTTATTGTTCTCGGCAAGATTAAGACAACCCCAATCAGTTCCTGATGCAGAGAAAGTTACATACATCGATGAGTTGATCAAGGTATTAAATATGGAAGCTTATGAAAATGCTATTGTGGGGGCTCCAGGAGCAGGATTGAACGTGGAACAAAGAAAGAAGCTTTCAATTGGTGTTGAATTAGCTGCTAAGCCGGATTTACTTTTGTTTTTGGACGAGCCTACTTCGGGATTAGATTCCCAGTCTGCTGGTTCTATCGTTAGGTTCTTGAGAAGGTTGGCACTTTCTGGTCAAGCCATTTTATGTACCATCCATCAACCTTCAGCTACTTTATTTGAGCAATTTGATAATCTTTTGTTATTGAAAAGAGGGGGGAGAACGGTCTACTTCGGTCCAATTGGAAATAGTTCTTGTCATTTGTTAGATTATTTTGAAAGGCATGGGGGAAGACATTGTGAAATTTCAGAGAACCCAGCCGAATATGTATTGGAAGTTATTGGTGCTGGTTTACCAGGAGCTGAAACTGGTGGTGAACAAGTGGATGAAGAGACTTCAGCAATTATCAAGGACTGGGGTGTTACGTGGGAAGCTTCCGAGGAAGCAGCGGCTCTTGAAAAAGATATCGACGAAATATTATCGACTGTATCCGCAAGTAAGTTTGACGACCCAAGACTTGCAGCTGAGTATACTCATCAATACGCTACTTCCTGGTTTTATCAATTATGGGAAGTTTGGATAAGATCCAATAAGCATTTTTTCAGAGATCCTGATTATGTTCTTCACAAGTTGAGATTATTGATCATATCAGGTTTATTCTTGGGGTTCACCTTCTGGGATATTAAACCTTCGTTGACAGGTATGCAAAATGCCTTATTTGCTATATTCTCTTGCTTGGTTTTGTCGATTGCTGTTATTGTTCAAGTCCATACTAAGGCTTTGGTTTCGAGAGAGATATATGAAGTGAGAGAAAGTGAAAGTAACACTTTCCATTGGACAGTGATGATTCTTTCACAGAATCTAGTTGAGTGCTTCTATAATACCGTTGGTGCCACCTTTACGTTCTTCTGCTTCTATTTCCCATTGAAAGTGAATGATAATGCTGATATTGCAGGTTTTTTTTGGTTGAATTATGCCATCAACTACGAGATTTATATCATTACCTTAGGATTGGGAGTTCTATACTTCTCTCATGATAGACCAACTGCAGCCATTATCAACGTGGTATTGTTCTCTATTATGATTGGTTTCTGTGGTGTTATGCAACCGAGATATGAGATGGTCAAAGGAATTTATAGGGATTTCATGTATAGAGTGTCTCCTTTCACTTATTTTATAGAAGCCTTTGTTGGTACAGTGCTTCACGATAGGGAAGTTGTGTGTGCTCAAGATGAGATCGCTTTTTTCGAAGTTCCTCAAAATACTACATGTGGAGCTTATACTCAAAATTTCTTCGAGGCTGGAAATGTGGGGTATATTATGAACCCTGAGAACTCCACTGGTTTCTGTGAATATTGTCTTTACAAAGTGGGGGACCAATATCTTAATTCAGTCAACATAGACTATTCCAACAGATGGAGAGACTTTGGTATTTCGTGGTTGTACATTGCCTTCAACATCTTTATTATGTTCTTTTTATATTATTTCCTCAGACATAAGGTTTACAAGAGAAGCTTAAAGTGGCATCTTGCAAACTGGAGAAGAAACCTTATATCAAGATTTTTCTCCAAATAGCGCTTCGCAAAGAATACCTAAAACTGTAATATTGAAAGAAACATATTTTATAGTTAATCAGTAGAAACTTTCAATATATTTCAGTTAATTATGCTTACTAGTCAATATTTACTTAATGCATAAAACATTCTATTAATAATACCGTCATTACATAATTATACATTTAATAATACAAGACCCAGTAATTCAACCCAAGAATAAATCCCATTCCCATTCTCTAATCACATCAATCCAACAAATGTCTTCTTCTCCTGAGTCTCTTCTTCTCCATACCTCAAACATCACTTGCTTTGCCCTCCAATAACTATTAATCTTACTATAGAATTCAAAACCATGTTGGTAGTCCTTTTGGAGATCTTGTGAAGTAGCATCACATCCACTAACAAAATATTGCCAAAATAAAGGTTGTATGTTGACATTTAATCTGCGTAAATTCGATATATGATTAAAAGTTGCCACGACATGATCCTGTAGTAATCTTGGTGAAGTGTCTTTAATCAATCTGCAAAAATATATCATGACACCATAATAAAACGAGTTGATATTATGATATAAACCTTCATGGAAACGGGAGAGGAATCTCTTCTGTGGCTTATTGGTGATCGTATCAAATTGGAATTCCCACAACTTCCAGTCCATCTTCCAGTTAAGTAACTCATCTTCTAAGTCTGCACAAATCTTTGGAAAGTTTCTAGGAAAAAGCTTCTTTCTAATAAATATGTTTCTATGATTTGTCAACGTTATTATTCTATCGAAAAGATCCACCAACGAAGAAGGGAGACCATAGGCTAAATTAGTAGGTGAAAGGCCATTCAAGATAGTGTCTTCCGTTTCGAAGGGAATATTTATCACCTTGAAAGGCTTCTTCATATTATTTGCTGACATCAATGACTCTAAGGGTTCCATACCATCATCACTTTCTTCACCATTTTCGTCCATATCGGTATTAAATGAAATTGTGAAACTGGGAGGAGGCTTGTCTTTTAAGTCCCTTGCAGGGTCATTGGATCTTTCAGTAGAATGCGTAGGCTGGATTTGGATTTTTTTATTGTGGTAGTTTTTATCATATTCATCCACAGATTTCGTAAGGAGATTATAGTTATCCTTTATATCTTCATATTTTTCATTCTCGTCATTTTCATCGATCTTATAGTTCGTTAGGTCAACAGATTTGGTTGCATCAAAAAAGATCTTCATTAAAGATATAAGATCAATAAGGACTGGTCTTCTTATTTTGGGCCTATGTTTTATTATGACACTATTGGCCAAGCCAAAGAGATTTGTGAAGTTCTCCACTATGCCAAATATACTGTCGATCTTGATCTGAAGAATGAGAGCGAGAAGAAGTTCATCAAAGTTCCCCTCAATACCTGAACACTTGTGGATACTCTCGAGGGATATATTTCTCAACTCAACCGTTAAATGGGTGTAGAAGTCTTTCTCCGAAAGTGTAAACGAAGAAGACTTTGTACATATATAAGATGATAAACAAAGCACTTGCGACATTATGCAATTGTTGAGAATTCTAGGAAGCTCGGCGTCGTCCCTATTCTCCTCCATGAAATCAACAGCCAACATCTCTCCTACGATTTTCAAAATAAGTGGGAACAACAGAGCCTCCCAGAAGTTATTCTTGAATTTAACAACCATCAACAACTTCATGTTTGTCTTAAACTCCCTAATCAAGGTTTGGAAGGCTGGTCCTAAAAGTAAACTTTGTAGTTTAGTGGAAGAACTGGAGCTTCTTGTCAATCTCTGTTCCGTGGGACACGGAATCTGTATGTATAATTTATCTAATACTTTCAAATCCGCCTTGAATATACTCCCCGACAAGCTCTGAAATACCTTTGGGTAAAGAATGTACAACATCTCCTGCTCATCGTATTTCATCCCAAACCCCTTTGCAGCCACCATTGTGAATTTGGCAGAAGCAAAAAGCTCAGGATGTATCCAAGTGTTATTCTTTCCTGAGGATATAAGAGTATCAGAAAACTCTTCCACCTCCTCCTCATCCGAACTACGGTCATACGGTAAATTAGGCGAACCCAAAGTCGACTTCACCAAATGGGTAAGGTTCCCTGTTTGTTCTAGAAGTGATCTTTTTCTTATGCCATTAGACTCCTCTTCATGAGATCGTTTACGAGAATTTAATGGTAATTCAAAAGTAACCCCTTTTTTTCTAGCAGAATCCTCTTCAAGTACGACTCTACTATCCTTGTATCCCCACTGCAACAATCTAAAGGGCCCCCTGGCAACACAGCCATTTGGGGAGTTAGCCAATGCTAATTCTGTTAATTGGTCCAAGTCTTCGTCTATCGCGTCAAAAGTTTTATAGATCATATGCTTGGGATACCTTACAAACTCGATGTTTCTCCTTTGAAAGAAGTCCTCGGTCTCACCCCCGTCAGATATAGTTAAGTACGAGCCGTCCTTTCCAACTCCCAAGGGAGCTGACCAACCAAGCTTAATGTTATATCCACCACAGGAGATACCCGATTTCTCACAACGAAGACATTTCGGTTTTTGAAGATCACACTTGACCTTTCTTGACCGACATGTCCAACATCCATTGAAACTTCTCTTCTTTGGAGGCATCTACGCAGATAGAGTTCCGTGTTTACTCAGAATAAGTGCTATATACCACCTGTTGTTTTAAGAACAAGCGCACACTAGCCTTTTCTTCGACAACACCGGCTACAAAGTGTTTCTGTGAGAAATAGTTCTTTTTTTCAGGATCTAAGATGGTTGTGATGTGTGTAACAATATGCCAAAAAAACGGAAAACTAAGCGGGGCAATCCGAGTCGGTAGTCACACCTCGGGCGTTTGGCGAGCTCTTCTCTTGGAGAAGAGCCATTTCAGAATGTGGAAAAAGGACAAACCAGAAATTTCTACAAAAATATAGCGTTCTATCTTTTTTGGCTCCTTTTAATGGCTGTTTTCACCCCAATATAGTCTGTGTCGCTAAGGGTCCCTTCATTCTAAAACGAACGGTAACGGAACGACTCGCTTAGATAAACCCATTTTCGCCAGGGGATATAGAAGGTTCCGGGTCTTTAAGTACAGCAGCCATAAGAGGTGATCTACGCAGCACCAATAGAAACATGGTTTGCATAATAACCAGTTGCAAAACGTCTTTTGTGCTGTTTGAACAATGCAGTGTTGTGACAAACGGCGTTTCTTGCCATCTGGCAGTCATGACTGGCTCCGTCCATCGTATCATTTTTCGCGTCGTATAATATAATCGCTGGCAAAAAAATTTTCTTGCGATATTTATTCGCATGTCCGTTGGGTTTGGAAGTTCTCGGATGTTTCTTTCAATCTTTTCTTTCCACTCTGCAACAGACACCGTAGTAACCACGAACGAAATGGTACCACCAAATAACAAATGTTACCACGCAACCCAGTTTCCATACCAACCAATACATCTATGATTGACGCCTTGCCATAATGTGCGGAAACTACCGCACCTCAGGCATACAGCGCTCATAACCAGAATCTAACGTCGATATGCATATCATTTACTGGATTTGGCAATTTCAAAACACCAACGGTAGACATAGCAGTAGAAAATTCGCTGGAGTGTGGAAGATCTTGTGTCAGAAGAGTACAGATTGAGGATCTATTATTGGGTTTAAAATAATCCGCGAGATTTTTGGAATTTAGAGTGCACGAACGAGGCCTAGAAGGACGATTAGACGACCCATTGAATAACATCTACGGCATCAACCAACATGAGTTTCGTCGAAGGAGAGGAACCACTCCCACAAACAAGGAACTTGAGAAGATCACCACCGAGCAACAATCTCGAGGAATTCCAAGACGACACACAGAGCAACTACTCCAAGGGATCGGTCCCCACATCATCGATCCACAGTTTGGAGAACACTCATGTGAAGAAAGAAAGCAGACAATTTGGGACGCCAATAAAGTTTGAAGAGGAACATGACATTCCAATGGCCCATCCCACGTCGACGCCCACAAAAATCAAACAAGAATACGAAGACGACGAACGGGTGTCACGATTGAGCAAAATGGCAAAGAGATTATCATTAATGGGCCAATCCAATACGAACGTATCTATTGCCGCAGACCCCATCGAACAACAGGAACCAATAAACCAAAATACTTTTCTTGCACCAAGAAAAGTAGGTCAAGGGGCGAGGGAATCGATGCATTCCTTCGATTCCCATTATTCTGGTGTGGTTCTCGAGACCAATCCCGTGTTCTTGACCCATGTACAGGATAATAGAGAAGATTTGAGAATTGTCCCAGCAGGTTCGGAGAAAGAGAGTGTAGGGGAGAGTTCTCCTACGAAGGAATCGTTTGGGGAAGGAGCCAGATCAACCAGGGGTTCTCGTTCAGGCCATTCTGTGAGTCCATCAGTAGCTTCATCACTTCCCGGTGATGATAACGACACCTCATCGGTGAGATTTGGTAAATTACAAACCAACAGTAACCAAAGTACACCCCAAAAGCCATCAAGACACACGGAAACCGCTATTGAGCCCATTTTGCCACAGAGATCGTCAAGAAGACCAAAAAGTATGGTCATTCTGGGCGGCGAGACGGGGGCCCTACACCCAGTATCTCCGGGGAAGTTAAGTGAACAACCACTTCCACCATTGCCTGTGATAAACCAACCAGTGGCATCGTCCAGTGAACAGCACAATAAAAGTCAATCAATAAGTACACAAGTGTTGAACGATTTAAGAAGAAGTGCCAATTCTAGCTCGCCTGACTCGGATTACGGGCATATGAAGCCTCCCAGAGTTCGCTCGGCGGAAAATAAGAGATATTCTGAGTTTTCTACGACAACTGGCGACTCCTATCACACTGCAAATATAGGATCTGATTACGAGAGACCAGTACCACCTAGACCAACACAAGAGAACTTGAAGAAGGCCAGAGAGGCATCATTTCAATTGTCCACGGATTTGGAGAGACAAAACAGAGAAAGATCAGTGTCGACGGAAAATGACGAAGATTACGTCGACATCGATACAACTGAAAGAACTCAGTCTACGAAATCTAAAAAGACCAAGTCCAAAAAGGGACACAAGTCGAAGAAATCCGGGTCGAAGATGAAGCCTTTCACATACGAGACGTTGATGAAGTTGCTAGAAAGTACCAATGGTACCATAATAGGAGAAGAATTCAACCATTTGAATATGCCTCAGGAGGAGATTGCCTTGATAGAGAAGATAGTGGACGCCTTGTCGAGATTGAGTGCGGATATGGTTTATAAAGACACGGCCTACAAGGTGGGTTTGAAGCGGTTAGAGAATGCCTTATTGGCTTTGGAAGGATATCTCTGAGACGGAGAAAAGATGTGGAAAAGACGATGAAGAACTTGTAGGTTTTTTATAGGGAATTGTTGGATGAATGGATATTTGTGTTATTAGTGATAATATGTAGAAGAGGGGATACGGTGCAAAGGAGACGAGATAATGAATAATCTGTAGATAAAACGACACAATGCATAATCTGTAGAAAACGACACAACGGATATTTCGTCACTTATCTCGTCACTACTTAACACTTATGTCTCACCAATGTCGCAAAAAAATACGGACTTATCTTGTTAAGTCACGTGATATCTGCCACAGCTGGCATCTCTGCCGTCCGCCTCGAAGGCTCTCAAAATGTGTGGAAAACGGCGAAGATGCTCCAAAAGAAATACGAGGGAGGAAATGTGTGGAGATTAGGTCTAGACCATTATTATTTATGCGTGCTGACAATCAAACATGATAGACGGTTGTGGAAAATGTGTGTGTTCTTTCGAATATCTCGTGAAAAATTCCTTGTTTAGATTATGGTTCTGACAGTGGCTGTTTCAGCCATTGTTGTATTTACTATCTCGTTCAGCGCCAGCTTCTTTGCAGCTAAAATGTGGCTCTTTGATGTAGTCAGAATCCGGGGTGGGGTCAACACCGGTCGAGATGTCGGGTGAAAAAAACCACCAAGGTTCGATTCGCTGAAGGAGACGAACAGCCAGCAATGGCGAGTTATTTCGTAGGATTCACCAAAAACACCGTTTTCATTACCATTGCGCCATTTGTCTGTTTTCCCTCTTTCATCTCCAACGTCCCTGTTGTCGTCACCTCATCGCCTTCATCACCTCACGTGACTTTAGATGCCGACCCCCGGTGACGAAAAGTCCGACTGGAAAATTGCGATTAACATAACACAGTTGCGAGAATAAATAGTGCTGGAATTCTATCTGGAAGCGAATATTACTGATAAGCAGGCGTAGTGACCATGAACATTCTACAAGAGGCTTGTGAGGATAACCTAGATGCCACGTTGATGTTGGACTCTGTGTTAGCCAATAGCATCACCAGAAGTGATGACATGACAGCCAAGAAGGACATGTTTATCATAAACGAGAAGCCCGAAACGTCGGTGATGACGCCGTTTTTGACCACTCATATATCGGACCAGAACCAGATCCCTAAGGACAATTTCCACAAATATTGTTATAGACACAATCCCGATGTGAAATGCAACAAGTTGACAGATGAAAACAAAATGAAACTGATCCAAAAGGAGCTCGAACGATTACCCTCGCGAGACCAAGAGGCCATCAGTCATGTATGGTCTATTTTCAGCGCCTCGCCCAATCAACATAGAACCTTGATCTTGCAAGGTTTACTCTCACAATGCTGTTTCCCGCAACTATCATTTGTTTCACAAGAAGTTTCCAATTTGATTAGAATAGACTTCATTTCCACCTTGCCCTCGGAGATATCCTTGAAGATTCTTTGTTATCTTGATTGTAATTCGCTCTGCAACGCAGCCCAGGTTTCCAAGAAGTGGAAGAAATTGGCTGATGACGACCGTGTTTGGCATCATATGTGTGAACAACACATCGATAGAAAATGTCCTAATTGCGGTTGGGGTTTGCCTTTAATGCACATGAAGAGAGCACGCGAGGTGCTCAATAGTAACGGAGACAAGGAGAAAAGAAAGATCGAGGAGGTGGACAATAATGGCTTGCCAACGGAGGCTCCTTCTGTGAAACATCGTAGGTTGACCAATGACGAGATATTGTCAGATAGTCAGAAGAAATTGATCAGAAAGCGTCCTTGGAAATCTGTCTACAGTGAACGTTTCACGGTTGAGAAGAATTGGAGAAAGGGTATTTATAAAATTAAATGTTTTAGGGGTCATACCGACGGTGTCACTTGTTTACAATTCAACCACAAATATCTAATGACAGGATCCTATGATACCACCATCAAGATCTGGAATGCGGAGACTGGTGAATTATACAGAACCTTGACAGGTCATACTAAAGGAATCAGAGCTTTGGTGTTTGATTCTCATAAGTTAATCACTGGGGGTCTTGATTCGACAATAAAGGTATGGAATTACCACACGGGACAATGTATCCTGACATATAGAGGTCATGAGGATTCTGTTGTTTCAGTGGATTTCCATAACAAAACCATTGTGTCTGGTTCTGCCGATCATACAGTGAAAGTTTGGCATGTCGACTCGAGAACTTGTTATACTTTAAGAGGTCATACTGATTGGGTCAATTCTGTGAAGATTCACCCCCAATCTAACACAATCTTCAGTGCTTCTGATGACACCACCATTAGAATGTGGGACTTGAAGTCAAACCAATGTCTCAGAGTTTTTGGCGGGGTCGAGAATGGAAGTCATGTGGGACAAGTGCAATGTGTCATTCCCTTAACTTATAAGGATTCATTAGTCGAAGATCACGAAAGTGATGATGAGCCAACTGAAATATCTGGTGAGGGTGTCCCTGGAGGTGAGGAAAGAAGAAATGATTTAGCTGCGGATAACAACGAAAATGCTGTTGAAGATGACGAGAATTCAGATGATTTACCGCCAAATCCAAATTATCCTACTCATTTGTTAACCTCCTCCTTGGATAATACCATCAAATTGTGGGACGTTGCAACTGGAAAGTGTATCAGAACGCAATTTGGTCATTTGGACGGTGTGTGGTCCATTTCCTCAGATACCTTCCGTATTATCAGTGGGGCTCACGACGGGTTGATCAAGGTGTGGGATTTGCAGAATGGTAAATGTTTACATACATTTGGTGTGAGCAGCTCTGTCAGCTGTGTTGGTTTGGGAGACTCCAGATTCTGCGCTGCGTTGGAAAATGGTGATGTTAAGATGTACTGCTTTGATGGTTGAAGTGTTTTATTTTGTGCGGGTTTTTGTTGCTGCTTATAAAGGTAATTATTGCATTGTTTTATGCTTATAGGGGGGCATTCGTTTTTGGGAATAAATATTTTGGGTCAGAAACTGTAGC
Organism: Nothofagozyma chilensis; assembly: GCA_030573195.1. NCBI lineage: Eukaryota > Fungi > Ascomycota > Pichiomycetes > Serinales > Cephaloascaceae > Nothofagozyma > Nothofagozyma chilensis. The sequence goes on from JAJMCV010000043.1 coordinate 265,998, forward strand.
TATAACAAGGGGGAAGCCGAGTATCATATTTGGCAATCTAAATTGCTCGTTTGGGAGTAGTCTGGGAATGTTACATTCCCGGATGGGTCGTTCCGAATAAGCCATCCATTATGTTCTTGGCTGTATTACATTATATAGTTTGTCTCTCCTATTTGCAGCCTAAAATGGCATAACCACAACACCTCGACGGATGCTACCCCTGGTCACTGATGAAATAGATATCTCCATGTACCCCTATATAGGGGAGAAGCCCGACAGGGTCCGATTGGCCGAAGCAATGTAAGATAACGGCTTCTGATTAGTTCAAATACAGCTGAAACACACAGGCACGAGGTTCGACTGTCAATCGATCTGCACAATGGAGGGTCGCAGCTGCAAGTAATTAGACGTAACGGGTATAACAAAACAGGCCATCGGCATCAGATCTCACTTCCGATCGAGAGGTAACTCCAATAAGGCCCTTGGGGGTCTACTATTGGGACCAGTGATCTCAAATAGCTCAATTAGAAATCTCATTTGAAGAGGGCTTGATTTCGGTTATGGATGCAACAATGTGCCAAATGTGCTGCAAAATGAGACCCAAAGACTGAGTATATCTATGGGCTCGGCTATTAGAATTGCGGCAATATAGATAATCCACGTTTTTCATAAGACTCGTTTGATCCCTTTTCAGCCACTAAGCGAGTTCTTTCCGCTTTATCGAAATCATCATTGATGCAGCACTCGAAGTCTTCATGCAAGGATACTTATTCCTTCTACATAGGGCCATCTAATTTTGCTACTATGGAGAAGCTATATAGCACGTGTAACTGAGAATCATAACCTGTACGCATGGTTGCAAACTCTAACTAATTGGCTTCATTTTCCTTTGCGTTTCGAAGACTGGGATGAAATCATATAAAATGGCAATAGAACCATTGTAATTCGAGAATCGACATTCAATCTCAATTAACCAATACTAGAATACTCTTGAACAACAATGAAGTTCTCAACTATTCTTTCTGCCGCTGCATTGGTGGTGGCTGCAACAGCTAAGAACATCTTATTGACTAATGATGATGGTTTCGCTGCTACCAACATCAGAGCTACCTACTACGCCTTGAAAAATGCTGGTCATACCGTGTGGTTAGTCGCTCCTGTTTCGCAAAGATCAGGTTGGGGTGGAAAATTCGATGTTCCATACACCTCCACTTTGATGACTGACGGTGAATTTGGTTACGTCAAGGCAGGGCAACCAGCTTGGGGTAGTGAACCGTTTGATGATCACATCTGGTATTTCAACGGTACTCCAGCTTCATCTGTCTCATTTGGTTTGGACTACGTCTTACCCAGCTTCTTCGATAATGCCACCATTGACATGGTTGTTGCTGGTCCAAACGAAGGATTGAACCAAGATCCATTCTTTTTCACTCTTTCTGGTACAATTGGTGCCACATATTACTCTGTTAACAGAGGTATTCCAGCCATTGCGTTCTCAGGCTCCAACAATAACAATTCATTCTACGAGGACAGTTTGAACGATGATCCTGCTAATCCTTCTAACATTTACGGTGGTTTGGTTGTCGATTTAGTTGATGCCGTTTTCGCAAAACAAGGTGACAATGAAAGAGCATTACCAGTTTCCGTTGGCTTGAACGTTAATTTCCCACCAGTTGGCTCTCAATCCGCCAATGGCTGTGTTTCTCCAAAATACACCGAAACTAGAATTACTGGTAATGGGGCTTATCTCCTTACCGTCAATTACAATGCTACTAGCGGCTTAATGGGCTCTAACGTCAAGGTGACATCTCCTATGCAAAATTGCGTCAATGGGGATTGTTCATTACCAGGTGAAAACCAACTTCTTAGTCCTGGTGCCTGTTTGACGGCCCTCAGTATCTTCTCTACCGATTACGATGCTCCAACCGAATTGGCTGCTCAAGCTGCTGACTTGTTAGGTGGTATCTTCTGATCATGTGAGCTGCCTTTTCGGTTCTTTTACCTTTATTCAGATTCTTCGCCGATATCTATTTTCTGGGATTATGTCCTTATCTTAAAATATATTCTTTTATTCTTAGAGAATGTAGATTAGATTATAAAATTAAATACGAGAGAAGATCTGTGTTTTGGGTGCTACTACAATTGGTTTCGAGTTTGTGGAGGTGTCTTTTTTTGAGAGAAAAATAGCTACCTCTCCTCTTTCTTGGCTAAGTCTAGGTTATCCTCGTAATACAATAATCCCCAGTTATAATGCCTAATCAACCGCTCCAACTCGTATGCCATGTCTTCCGGATGCAAAGTCTAGGTCCGGCAAGTAGGGTAATGATATGCCGTCATTTCTAGTGCATTACCAAAACGGAAACTTTCATCCTCAAATGGTTGAAGAGACACCTAATTGCAACGACGAGGAAATAAGCCGATATTACAATTATTGTGCGATCTTACCATCTGATGAGTGTTTTCAATACCAATCAACAATATCCAGTGGTGGAAGACCAGGGCTTTTGGGATGCCGAAGGCAATTATCAGACGGTCCAGGGCCAATACAATAATGCATCGTTATTCAATCCACATGAGTTGAACCAGGCAAATGTCAATATGTTGAACTATCTGCAGGATTCGGGCTTGTTCTACGATCAAAAGGACAACGTCGTATTGTCCCACACCTCGACCTTGGATGCGTCGTCGCCTTCCACCGACAGATCACCAATCAATGCCACCCTCTTGAACGGTGTCCAACAGGGTGTCAAGGCCGAAAATGCCAACGATTCCAGCAGTGTCAAGACGTCCAAGAGCTCGAAATCAGACAAGGAGAACGATTACGTCAACAGAGACGACAGCGAGTTGACGGAACAAGAGTTATACATGAAAAGAAAGGCCCAGAATAGAGCCGCTCAAAGAGCTTTCAGAGAAAGAAAGGAGCACAAATTGAAAGATTTGGAGACAAAATTAACAGAATCGGAGGAGCAACGTTTGAGGTTATTGAACGAAGTGGAGGATTTGAAACAGAAAAACGTGACCATCTCCACAGAGAACCAGATCTTGAAAAATACCACGAGTTCCTCCACAGTGACCCTGAATTCCTCCAGAAGCACGAAATTCACATTTCCCTCGGAATCGCAATTTGTCGAAGGTTTGGGCGGCGATATCAACCAGATTGTGGATCCCTCGGAACTCCAACATGAGGGGGATCCTGCAAGCAGAGTGTTGACTGTAGGTGCAGTTTGGGACTATTTGATGAAGAGATCGGAATCCGACGGGTTAGATTTGGATATAGTCAGGATCATGAATTTGCTAAGAGGAAACGAGAAATGCCACGAAAATGGGCCGGCTTATTCGTTGGAGACGGTTGAGGATGCTATACAGAAGGCAACTTTATGTTGAATGAGTTCTATAATTTTTGATGACGTGCTTTTATTTCTCAAGATTTTTCGATTATGATCTCGACTATCTTTAATGTATTTCTCGACCAACTAGTTGTTTGCTTTTATTTGAAGACTTACTAAGGTCTTTCGTCGTTTATGGGAAGGGATATTGACTATATTATTGAATATAATATTCGTATTATCGGCGGTAGTTTCTTGCAAGGGTGTCGTATTCACTACAAATGGGCGTCGCAGTAGTCTCAATCTAGTTATGCAGTTTTTAGAACGAAAGAAGTACAGCACTGGTACTACGATTAGGACCGGTACGGGACGGTACCTTATCTTGGCACTTGGCTATGTCCCCCAATACTGATACGGCGCATTGAAATGTGGGTCACATCGCTGATGGGTGGCTCTTACACAACATAACAGTAATTGACATTAAAAAGTCTAACCTATCTATGAACAGTACTCTGCAACGTCCGAGCGAATAATCATCTGGTTCTAATGATACCGGCAGCCATCAAAATGTTGATTTTCTTAAACACCTCTGGGTTTTTCATATGGTCTTGCAATGCGGCTGGGTTCTCTCTAGCTTGAGATAAGATTCCTTGCATAACTGGATCTTGCAAGATAGAAACCACTTCGGGATCTCTAGAGGCTCTTTCCATGGTTTGTTCCGGAGTTTCACCTTCAATACCTTGGAATCTTTGGGACATGGCCTTGTTGTATAATTGGTCAATTTCGACCAAGTTCTTGCTATCCAATTCCATGTCCTTGTCTCTACCAGCAGTCAAGGTCTCTAAACAGGCAGAATATTCTTTGATGGCTAATTGAGCATTGGCCTTTCTGATATAAGCTCTAATGAACGCAGGGTCCTTTTCGATAGCCTTGTTACAGTCTTGAATAGCTTCTGGGAAAGACATTAGTTTGGCCAAGGCAGCAGCTCTGTTGGAATAACCTCTGGCATCTTCTGGTGCTCTCTTAACCATCTCACTATAAGCCTTGACAGCATTTGGCCAATCACCCTTCGTGAAATATTCTTTACCTTCTAATCTAGCCTCTTCAGCCTTCTCTGGATTGAGATATTCGGCAGCTTCTTGTGTCTTTAAGTCCTTTTCTGCGGCTCTCAACTTGTTTAAAACGTCTGGTGTTCTATGTTCAGTCAACGATCTCTCAAAAAATTGAATAGCGTTCTTGTAGTCCCCTAATTTGATGTAAGAGTTACCAATTCTGGCAAATGATTTGGCAACAATCTTGTAATCAGCTCTCAATTCTCTACCTTCATCAACAGCCTTCTTACAGGTTGCAATGGCAGCATCAAAATCACCCTTTTCGTATTCTGCAGCAGCACGGTTGTTCAAGTAAGTGATATCCTTAACGATATCCCAAGCAGCATTATAATGTTCAATGGCTTCATCAAATTTGCGTTGTTTGTATAATGTGTTACCCTGGGATTTTTCGGCATCGGCCTTGATCTTGAGGGCAGCAGAATCTTCCACAGGCTCTTCTTCTTCCTCTGGAGCCTCGTCCTTCATTTCAACGTCAGCAGGTTCAGGGATTGATTCAGGAGCAGCAGCTGGAGTGGCCTTTTCGGTGGCAGGCACGGAAGGGACTGGTTCGGAGGAAGAAGAGGCAGCACCCGGAGTTGGCATTTCTGGCATGTTAAGATCAATACCCATCAAGGTGGCCATGATGGTCATTAATCTTTGATCTTGCATGAATTCACCGGCCATGGCTTGTGGGTTTTGTTGCAATTGTAACACCTTTTGCACCAAAGAGGGGTCCTTCATCATTTCGGCAGTCTTTGGGTTGGATTTCAACTTGGTGATCATGTTTGGGTCGGCAAAGATGTTTCCCAATCCCAAATCGTCTTGGGCAGCTCTTTGTTGCATGGTTTCTTCGATTGCCACTAAACCGTCTTTGGCCATCTTATTGGTTGGTTCCAAGTCCAAGGCCGTGGAATAGGCCTGTTTGGCGTCGTCGAAGTTACCCAACCCATATTGAGCAGCAGCCACTCTATTGAGACCCTTGGCCCAGGTTGGATTGATCTTGACACATTCCTCGGCATCGGTCAAGGCCTTTGGAAAATTTTTCAACGAGGCATAACAGGCGGATCTATTGGAATATAACACATGATTTGGAGTTGGCGAAGCAGCAATGGCCTCTGTGAACAACTTTGCAGCAGTTTCGAAATCTTTTGCGGAGAACGCTTTGTTACCCTCGGCTTTCAATTCATCAGCTGACATTTTCGATGGATTATTATTATGGAACACCAGGAAAATCGACCTTGATAATTTCTATGGGATAATTACTATGACGACGAATCAACTTTGCGCTTGTGGCTTTCTCTTTATGTCCCACTTTATATCGGCAGTCGAAAAGTTGTCGATTTTTCTGGAAGGTTGGTGGGGGCTTCTAACGATGATTAATGCACGACACATGTTGCAAAAATATTTTCAAATGTCTTAGAAGCTGATAAAGATTAAAAAGGAAAAGAAGACATTTATATAAGAAATGACACAATTCACAGATGAAACCGACGGTTTTGTCAATTGGTTGAGAACAAATGGCTCGATTCTCTCGAAAAACATCGAAGTGGCAGATTTGAGGACTATTGGCCAGGGAAGAGGACTTATTGCAACAGCCGATATAGAAGTAAACGAAGATCTTTTCACCCTTCCAAGAACAGTTGTTTTAAATGTAGAAACGTCGGCTTTATCCGCTCGTAGTCCGGAAATCAAGGAAAAACTCTTGAAAGCGGGCCATTGGGAGTCCTTGATATTGATCTTATTATACGAAAAATCGCTTGGTGAGAAAAGTAAATGGCTTCCATATTTAAATGTCTTGCCAAAAACCTTCAGCACTCTTATTTATTGGACAGATGAGGAATTAGACCAATTAAAACCATCTTTGGTTTTGAATAGAATCGGTAAGGAGGAGGCTCAACAGATGTATGAGAAGCTTTTCCCAGCCTTTTCAGAAGACTTGGGCTTCACGAGTTCCATTGAAGAATTCAATGAAGTTGCTAGCGTCATCATGTCATATTCATTTGATGCCGAAAGACCCGATTTCGAAGAAGAAGAACAAGAAGAACAAGAACAAGAAGAAGACGAAGAAGAAGAAGCTTCAACAAATATCTTGTCCGATGGTTATTTCAAGTCAATGGTCCCATTGGCTGATACCTTAAACGCAGATACAACATTGTGTAACGCGAACTTATACTATGAGGAGGAATCCTTGGTCATGAGGGCAATTTCTCCAATAAAAAAGGGTGAGCAAATCTACAACACATATGGTGATCATCCAAATGCAGAAATTCTCAGAAGATACGGTTATGTTGAATGGAATGGCTCCAAATTTGATTTTGGTGAAATTCCGTTAGTAAACATCAGAGACTTCTTATCTAGAGAGTTCAATTTCTCTGATGAATTTATCGAATCTGTTTTTGAAATAATCGCCGAAACAGAGCTCGAGGAAATAGAGGAGCCTCTTATCGCTGATTCATATGATTGTTACAATAATGGTGATATCACCCCGGAACTTACAATCTTACTTCAAGTATTGAACGTAATTTATCAAGCGGATAAAATCGAATCCATTCAGTCTCAAAGCGAAGATGTCCAATCTAAATCTATCAATAGAATCCTCAAGAAATGTTACCAGCTCGTGGAGTCTGGCAAAATCACCAAATCAGTGAACGATACGTGGTCTAAGATCTTGGCTCTGAGATATGCTGATTATCCTTCGGTGGCCTCTGAAGCATTTACAGTGCCAACTGGTGACGCTTCTTTCTTCAATAAAACTAACATTTCTCAATGTGTGTTGAAATCAGAATATCAATCTTTAAAGAAATGTGAAACTCCCTTCAATGACCTTACTCTCATTGATGATGATAAACTATTAAGAAACATAGTCAAGAGAAAGGCAGAAACCTCTGCTAGTACTAAAACGAAAACAAATAAAAAACCTAAGCATTGATGAATAGAAAAATTTTATACTAAATAAATAAAACGAGCATCTCAAAGACTATTAATTATTAACATGAGCTGAAACCAAAAAGTTCAAAACAAAATAAAGAAACCCAACCTTTTATGAACAATAAAAAAAAACCTCAGTTATGAAGGAACACAATCTTTCCAAAACCACCTTCTTTTACTGTATCCTATATATCACCAATTCAGCATCTTAAAACAACTCCACACTTACAAAGTCAGCCAAGGAGTCGTCAGTATCTGTTTCTTCCTCTTTATCTGGTGTTTCAGAAACACTTGTATATGGACCATTGGAGCCTAGCAATCCATTAGGACCCAATAAGCTCATTCTTTTAGTCGCTCTAACTCCTACGGTGGTCAGTTGGCTAATGAGCGAATCCCTTTGATGTGTGAGAGAACTATCTGCCCCAACAGTAGTAGAATTGAAATTAAAAGACTCATCATAAGGAGTCTTCAATGAATGAGATCTCTCGTCATCTGCGTCTACTTCAGATCTCTTTTTAGATTCATCAAAAGAACTACTTCGACTAATGACAGAGGATTGTTGAACTTCAGCCAAAGTTTTCACCACTAATCTTCTTGGTCTAGCTACTTCAAATTTCCGTGTGACAGGCTGTTGCTGACCTGTTTTGAGCCTGAGCTTTGTACTCAACCATTGTGCTGCCTTTGAAACCGACGAAGTAGGTGTTGAATCCTTGGCCAAGGAACTATGACTGAGATTGGTATTTGCCTGATAGTATTGGTACTTGGAGCCATTCATATCTCTAGAATCCCATAACTCTTTGACTTCAGGATCAACGTTCTCAGAGAACCTGTTATAGAACTTATCGGCTTCCCTAGTAGTGTAATCTACTTCTCTTCTTTTCTCAAAATCGACCATCGGTTCATCCAACGTGGAGGGTAAGGCTGAAAATGCAATAGGATTCAACATACGCTCAGTATCTTCCAAGCCATCATATTGAGATTGGATAGTAGATATTCTGGATTCGTTGTGATGTGCAAAATCTGGCCTAGAGAGACTTGTCTGGCTCTTCTCTTCGTCCTGCTCCAGCATTTCTTGTGGGATTAGCCTCTGACTCTTGGCTCTGAAATACAAGTCAGTGGTGGAATCCTCCGGAACTGCCAACATTCTCATCTCTTCCTTATCCACTTTGTCATTCTTCTGAAGATCTAAGTAAATTTCGTGTAATGTGCTAATGAAAGACTTCATCAAGATAAAGAGAAATACCAAGCCAACAAATACATGCACCAATAATTGGACATAGGCAACATAGGTCCTTCTAGCTTCATTAACGTTGAACCATCTGATGTATGGCACACATAAGAATATCACGACTATCCGGGCAAACCCTAAGATCACTTTCGACGAGAACCAGGTGGTGGATACGAAATCGGGACTAATGAACAAATAAACGATGTAGTAGAGAATCTCAAAGATGGCCAAAAGACATATTTGAATTCCCCCATCCACTTGAAGTCCCCCAATAACCATGCATCTGAAAAAAAGATGGAAACTATCTATCACAATAAAAGCCACTTTAGAAGGAGAATAATGATTATACAACGCACCCCAGATCAATATTTCTCTCAATGAAGAATACAACTTTTTTCTTCCCTTCCCAAATATGTAATTGGCTATGAAGAAGACATACAATAAAACATAGACCGAGAAAAGAAGTGCAGCAAGGACGATGACCCATGCTGGAAGAACACTAGCATAATAGGAACTAGGTGTAGCAAATGTATTAGGAACTTCACTGTTGAAATAATTGATGAGATCAAGTAACAGTTGTATATTGTTGATGGCGCCTTCTGATTTCGGATAAGAGTTTGCAGCACAGCTGAAAAGGTAGACAGACATAATTAAGAAAGGAGATGCAAAAACTCTCAAGAACAACAATAATAATAACCCAAGCATGAAATAGATGTTCTTAATGATTTTGAAATCGAAATTTTCTTGGTATTTGGTCTCTTTTTTTAATAGGACCGAGGTGATATAAGTCACGAGGATTAACAATTGTTGGATAATTAAACAAGCACCACAGATCAAGCAGAAGATCACTATGAAACTGGCATAAGAATCGGTGATGGACAGGTTGATTGAGTACAACACTAGCGACTTCAAGCCGACCTGGTTATATGTGACGTAAATGCTGTCCTTCTGGGGATTATAATGTGTGCCAAACAATGGAGGGGTGATGAATAGGGCACACCATTTTATACTTGAAATCAAAGGTTGATAGAATCCGGGATATTGCAAGTTCAAACCACCCATAAACAAGGCAAATTGGAGATAACCGACAATGTCTCTGATTGTGGCGCCCATTTGTCTTAATAAAGGCCCATTACAAATGGTCGATGCAACGAACAAGAACGGATTGGCAGATTCTTGATGAGTGGAATAAATAATAGTCACAAGATTTATCAACGCCGTCAATAAAAGGAAACATATGACGGTGTATTTGATGCAATCTGACACATATCTAGGCTGGACTGGAGTGACATAGACCCTGGTGCACCCAATGACGGTGGGGTGGTCGGTATTGGAGATGATGGTGAAGGTGGTGGTATATGACGCCAATTTATGATACGTTCCCACATTAATCTCGTATGTTATGACAAAGGGTGTTCCTGGGGACAATGGACATTGGGCCTGTTGGGGTAAAGCAGCGTCGTATCTCTTTTCCGGCGGCGCCGCTATTGCGGTTGTTGATGAAAGATCTGTGGATGAAGTCAGGGACGAAGTAAGGGAGGTCAACGAAGCAGTTCCGGAGTCTGAGCCTGTCGAATTGACAATCTCCAAATAATCGCAGAATCGCAAATACTCGCTCACCTCGCTCTCGCCCATGAAGTCCATCTGGACTTGGAGGGTGGTGAAGCGATTGGTGGTGGAATTCACATCGATGATGTCTCTGAGGGTATAGGCGTACAATTGGAACTTCAAGGTATCGTTCTCGGGCTCGTAATAGACATCGGTGATGAAGTCTGAGAACTGGAACAGCTTGACATCGGCATCTCCACAGGCATAGGACTCGACAAAGGCGCCATTGACGACAGTTAGCGCAAAAAACGAAAGGAATATTAAAAAGATATTCATAGCGATTGTGGGCTATATGGACATGCTCTACCGACTAGATTGTTACGGCGTTTCAGGGCAAATGGTCTATGTTCGTGCTTATCTATCACCTATCCACACTCCGCCAATATGGACCCCAATGTGTGTCTCGAGATAGCAGCAAATAAATATCTGGAACGACGAGTCCACTTCTAAGCGAAAATCCTCCGATCCAATGTAAATAGCTAAACACAACCGATCGAGCGTGAGTCTGTGTGTGTGTACTATCTATTAAAAGACTTCTGTGCGTGCGGAAAGTTTTCGCTGTAAGGAGAGGCGGTGCGGACACACAGTGCATGGAAACAGGGCATCAAACAACTAGGAGAGCGAGAGACTAGTGATGGAGATGGCGCCATTTTTGATAGTGGTCATTTGCTGACGAATTGGTCATGACACCTGATATCACTTTCTGGGCCGAAAACCTTATCGTGTTCGAAACGATCTCAACATCCCGTGCAAGTACAAAGGTGTGGGGATCCGTACTCATAGGCGTGAGGACGTCCATAATGCAGTACTACCTCGAGACATTTTGCGCTACAACACCAATCACCGGTGGTTATGGCAATGGCCAAGTCTACAAAAATGTCCATTAGCTCGTAATTATTCGCTAAGCGCCTTGAGATACACTTTGGACTTGAGTCGCTTGGTTTCGTCATATTGCTGCATCTCCGCCAAATTCTTGTACGAATCGTCGCTGGTTGCCACGGCCAACACGGAATTGTTGTGGTTTACGTCTAATTTGACCACACTGAGATCGAATTTGGAAAACCGTTTCAATCTCTTGCGTTTCTCGTAATCCCATAGACAGAGAAACTGGTCGGATCCCCCTGTAAACAAGCCCCCGGTGTGATTATTGAAACATAGCGCATTCACGGGCGAAACTATGTCATATTCGGTGGTTATGACCCGATGACATTTGAAGGCGTATTTTTTCTCTTGGATCTTGGGATCGGCATCGAAGTATTCTATGGCCACTCTGCCTTCGATGGAAGATTCCGCGAATCCCTGGCTATTGGGCATGCATTTGACGTCCTTCGATTGGTATTTCAACCCCGATTCCCGTATTTGGAGCGGTTGGTTCAAGTTGCGCACGTCGTAGATGTGAATGAGTCTATTGGTCATCGAGAAGATGATTTTATCCTGCGTACAATCCATCGAAATGACCTTCTCCGGTAGATGGTGGCTATGAAGCACCTTATTGTTATTTATATCCAAATATTGGACCTGGCCGTCCCAGGACGCTCCGATCAACAATTCGTTCGACCCAGATATTAGACTGAGATTGGCTATTCCTTTCTGGGTCTTTCTTCCTATTATTGTGTCATTCGAGCCATTTTCCAAATCCACCACCCGTATGGTTCCATCGGTCGCGGAACTGAATGCCTTTGTTCCCTGCGAATTAAAACAGGTGTCCAATATTGTGCTGTTTGAACGGATGGAGAGTAATTTCTGGGTCTTTGTCAAATCGGCGTTGAAGAGATCGATTCTGCCATCCCAGCCGGAAACTAGCAAATGATTATATTTTGGAGAGAATTTCACACTCGATATGACATCATTGGAGGAGTCTAATTGGATTAATGAGCCCATCGCAGCCCTTTCACAGATCCATTACATCATTGGAAAATTAACACATGTAAACAAAGATCAATGCTGTGTGTGTGTTGACCGAATTGGTTCCAGAGATGTTGATGGCGGAGGTGTTGGAATATAATGATTATTTGATTTTAATTTAATTGATTATTTACTTGATTATTTATTTGATTATTCACTTGATTATTTATTTGATTATATGGCGATGATATTAAGGACGCTATACACATCACGCAGTTCACACTCACACAAGCACTCACACAATTACTTACACTCTCACACACCTACACACAACTACTCACTCACCTACACACAACTACTTACACACTTACACAAATACTCACACACTCACACAACTACTCACAACTACTCACAGCTACTCACTCACTCACTCAAGTGCACACTCACACAACTACTCACACACTCACACACCCACACAGCTACGCACCGCACCTACACACCACACACCCACACCCACACCTCACTCCACACACTCCCCTTTTTCCTCGCTAGCACCCGTTGCAACTTGCAGCCCAGCCCACGCCTCCCCTATTACGTACCTGGCTTGGCCCACACGACTGCATTCCACCCAACACCGACTCACATGCGCAACAGCAACAGCATCACATTGGACAAATACGGGACAATTTGCAACGGAATCTTTATGGTCGCAACCATCGTCGCCAATTCAACACATCGCAATTATATCTCGAGTGCGGAATCCCAGCCCCAACACCCCTGTGAACAGAATCGATCTCGTGACTTTTTTTTTCTTCTGCACTATTGCTCTATAGTGCAAAAGTGAATAGTTTCCATATATTGCCGTCTAATCCACACCATCGTCATGGAACAAGTGACTAATTTGTGGTCCAATTGGCAGGAGACCGTCGACGGCGTCTACAACGAATTGAGTAGCTCGTCTTCCGAAGACCCCTCCAAGCCTCCAAGACCCGCTTCCATGCTCTTCACCGACCATTTGGATTGGTTCAACAAGAAACAGAAATCCTCCACAAACGAGTCCCAGACGCTGTTGGCCACGGACTCTGCTCCCATGCCGCCACCCAAGCCCAAGAAGACCTCCAGTTCCTCGTCGTTCTACCCCACATCGCAGCAATTGACCGATAAATTGGTGGAAGCGGTCATTTCCATGATTCTTCCCACCGACACCAGTCAGGCGCTAAATAAGGAATATATCAACGATCGGGTGATAATCCAACGAACAAGACCTTCTTTGTCGGTCCCCATCATAACGAAAAACACAATCCAATTGCTCCAAAGATTGGCTATTCCCTTTGAACTCATAGATGAAGTCATCAGAGTGTTTTCCTGGACAAAACCGACGTATACCATCGGCTTATTGATCATATACACTCATTTGGTGTTGAACCCGATCTTGATCGTGTCGTTGCCGTTTTTCTATTTGGTATTCCAGGTCATGGTACCGGCATATCTCGTTAAACATCCTCCGGAAATCTCGTCCTTCTTGCCATATAATCCAATTCCCGCTGATGGTCCCGCATTGAGTAATGTGGAGGTCCCCAAACCCGCTCCTGAGATCAGTCGGGAGTTCATCTTGAATGTGACGGATTTGCAAAACCACACTCTACTCTATGTCGCCGTGTACGACTTTTTCAGTAATATCATCACCGGTTTTGGATATTGGCAGGACGAATCGATTTCATCCTTTGCCTTCTTGGTGTGTCTTGGTATGGGAATAGGGAATCTTCTAGTATTACCCTATGTCATTCCCTTCTTGCCCATCAAGTTCTTTTTGATCATCTTTGTTTGGATAGTCACTATAGCGTTCCATCCCAGTTATAGGAATTTTCTTTTCGAGATGATTTATTCGGAAGAGACGAGAATCAGACTATTGACGACCACAAATGACTTGGAAAATCTCATCAAGGACCAATTTGAGTTCTACGAGCCTCAAGAACAAAGGGAGGTGGAAATCTTCGAGATACAGCAATTGAACAAGAAAACAAAACAATGGGAATTAATGATTTATTCAAACGATTTTTATACATATAACACAGTTTGCAGATCAAACTTGAAGTTGCCACAGGGTGTTGAGTCTCTTTCCTTGGTAAAGCCCCCGCTTGATTGGGACTTTGTTAACGGTAATTGGAAATTGGATTTAAATCCTAATCAATGGGTGAATGAAAACTACTTGTTTGACTTGTGTTATGTCGATGGTGGAGAGAAATGGGTGTATGATTTGATTAATCATGAAGAAGAGCATAAGACTAAAGAGCCAGAGACAACAAGTGCGGTTGAAAAGAGGTTCTCTTGGTCGAATTATGCGGGTATGGATCAGGAATCAAACGAAAATTCAATTTATAGAAGAAGGAGATGGGTAAGAATTTGTAATAGATTGGTTAGATTACACGAAGAAGATGATCTGTTTAATAAGGAAGAAGCTGCAGATACTACGAATGTTTAATGGGTATAATGACATATATGGGAATTTATTGATGTATTTTGTGTGCAAATGGTCTCTTTTCTGGTCTATTTTCTGGTCTCTTTTCTGGTCTCTTTTCTAGTCTCTTTTGCTGTATTTCGCATATGAACGAGAAGTAACGTATCTATAAGATTTCAGTTTGGAAATCTCGCGCAAGACTAGTCATTGAGATTTCAGACATCTCACTTTTAGAGAGAAGTATAATTGGTATTGAGATAACTGTCAAGCAGATTATCCAAGCTTCATAAACTCCATTAAACTTAATGAATTCGACTTTTTCTTTTCATTCTCTTCGTTCTGTTTCTTTTGACTTATTAAATTGCTTAGACTATTCATTTTTCTCTTCTTGGCTCTCTTTTTCGCAACCGCATTCGAAGATTGTGATTCTGGTGGCCATTTGGCTACAAATGATTCCACTGAGGATTCTCTAGTGGTGCTATTAGATTGTTTTGCCAGTATAGGGTCTTCCTGGGTACTTGGACGTGGCTTTGTTGGAGTTTTTAACGGTGTCATTTCTATATGATTGCATTTGAGACAGGTAATGTTCAATTGTCTCTGTCTTGGTTTCCAAGTGTCTTTCTTTTTCAATTTGAACTTGACGAATTTGATTTCTTGGGCCATTGTCCATCCTGGAACCAATATACCATGACAATTCTTACAATATCTGCTCAATAATTGCTCAGGAAGATTTATAGTTTTGTCTCTGGTGAAATAATCCAATTTTTCACCATATAGACCGTTTGTCGGGTTTAAGGGTATTGCATGCGATAATTCTAGATAATGCACGGTGGTGAGTTGATTAATGGTTTGTTTCTCCATTTCTATTTATTGTAATCATCTAATTTGTTCTGTATATTATACAATACATCTGATAGATAACTTTTTTTTCGTATAAATATCTTCTTTGGGATGTGAGTGCGATAACCGAAGGAGCCAATAGAGAGGGTAGAGGATATTAGTAGTCGAATATATTAATTGAAATATATCAATTGAAATATATTAATTGAAATATGTTCATTGATATTAATTGAAACATCAATTGAAACATCAATTGAAATATATTAGAATTGTCCCAGAAATTAAAGATAAAATACACGTAGAACACCCTTAATAATCACCATTCTCAGCGGTAGTCACATGGTAGCGCTGCAATATCTGTTCAACAACCAATTATTGACTGAATGACGTCATTATCATCCTACCAATAATTGATTGTCATCATTTAAGAACGCTCAAAATGACAATTATTGCAACAGTTACCATGTCAGCTACAAGTGAGATTGAAGTCTCCCTCTCTCTCCGTATACCATATATTAGAGTAAAGCAGTATTTATTTCACATCTACGCGAATACAATTATAACACAATCTCACCCCTTCTAATCTCCACCATCGTGTATCGTGTATCGTCACAGAGAATACTATTTCTTTACTGTCCCTTCCATAGGCACCGCCCTTTCCAGGGTAACTCTGCATCCACTTTAATTGATCACGTGAAGAACCCGACAATTTCTCCCATTTAGGAAATATATGCTGCGTCAAGGTAAACAGAAGTCGTGCAATTGACAAAAGGTAAACAGGGCAAATTTCACGGACATTATAATGAAGAGCAGGAATTGTACAATATTATCCAATTGGTCGGCTTCAGTTAATTTGTCGTTCTTTTCTGGTTTCATTCATTTGTTAAATTGCGCTCAAAAGCTGTTTCATATTGCAATTAAATAGTGAAAATGATCACTTTGGACCTAGACACCGTGGAGTCAGACTCCAACATAAAGCTTTCTGAAATCACAAGATTGATTTCAAAGTCTAGAAAGGCATGTATATTGACCGGGGCTGGAATCTCTTGTAATGCTGGTATTCCGGACTTCCGATCCGAAGACGGACTCTATAACATGGTGAAAGAGAAACATCCTAAAGTGGTGGTCAAGGGAAAAGATCTTTTCGATATCTCTCTTTTCCGGGATGAGACCACTTTGAAGGTTTTTTGCACTTTCATGGAATCGCTCTACAGATCCACAATGTTGGCCAGACCCACGGAAACACATAGTTTCATCAAGACCATGAAATCCAAGAACAAGCTTCTAAGATGCTACACACAGAATATCGACAGTTTGGAGAGAGATCTCAATTTGACCACTGGTTTGTCTTGCAACGATTTCCTTGATAACAACTTTAACAGTTCCTGGAAGAAATTGGATGTGGTTCAATTGCATGGAGATCTTCGTAAATTGGCTTGTACCCATTGTTTTGAGTCGTATGATTGGAATGAGTCCTATCAGGACATTCTCAGTAACGGAGAGAATCCGGAATGTCCTTTATGTGTTGAGAAGTCTGAGAATAGAGCAAATTTGGGTAAAAGATTGACTGGTACAATCGGAATGTTAAGACCAAACATTGTTTTATATGGAGAAAATCACCCACAAGCTGAAAATTTGGCCAAGGGCTTGAACCTTGACATGAAATCCAAACCTGATCTATTGCTCATCTTTGGAACCTCGTTGAGAGTCGATGGTATCAAGAAATTGGTAAGATCGTTATCGAAATCTGTTCATGAAAAGGGCGGTAAGGTCATTTTCGTTAATAAAACACCTATTTCTGCCACTTCTTGGGATTCTGTGGTTGATTATCAAATTTTATCCGATTGCGATAATTATGTATCCTACTTAAAACGTCATATTCCTGATTTATTCCTTTCTCAACAAGAACTAGATATGAGAAAGTTATCTAGACAACAAAATAGGGCCAAGGCTTCGAAGAAGGGATTATTGACTCCTCCTTCTACTCCCTCCAAGCGGAGAGTTATACAACTCGAAAATATGCCTAAAACTACCCCGAAGAGAAAGAAGGAATTGCCCTCACCGGATTATACTCCTGTCAAGAATATAAGATCCCCTTTGAAGCCAATTTCGCAATCAAGTTACCAGAATTTGTACCATATTGGATCTTCACCCAAAAGAAGTAATATTTTCAATGATCAAATGCATCTTCAACACACTTCAACCTCCTTCACCACACAGAAAAAATCGATTATAAGAGACGGTGAAGAAATATCACCCAAGTTCTCGCCAATTCGCTCCATAAGGTCTCCATTAAAGTCTTTTTCAAAATCGGTGATAAATTCTTCATTGACGATAAACGGCAAATGCATTCTAAACTCAACCATCAAGCCTACTATGACCTCCCCAAGAAGATCCCCTAGAATAAACAGAGATTCACATATACCTATTCCTCAGTCACCTACTAAAAGGAGAGCGTCTACGCTCCAAGATACAGATGATTGTTTTATAACAGGGTTTAGGGAAATAAAAAGGGTCAGCATTAGGTAAGGTTTGCATTCATAAATTTTAATATTACAGCATTATCCTCGAAAGGGGTGAACAATTACTGTCCATTTGTAAAAAAAACTATCTCGATTAACATTCCCAGCACTAAACTTCAAAAAAAAAACATTGTACTACTACACCACCATAGAAACTAATAAGAAAAACCAAAAATAAATAACACAACACAAAATCTCTCACCCTTTCTGTCCAAGAGCCAACTCTTTTATCAACTTGGTCTCTAGATGTAAGAAGGGATACGCAGAAAATGAACCGAAGTCTTCTGGTAGATCTGAATCCTCCCCATCATAAGTACTGTTTTCCCAGCCATCAAATTTCGAATCAAGAATATAACTGTTAGGTTCAATCTGGAACAATCTAATTTGAACCTTCATACTATCAGCTGCGATCCGCTTATCTTCTTCAATCAACTCATCACAATCTAATGCAGTTCCATATTTCCATCTTAATTTGATTGTCCACATTTCATCTTGTGTAGGCTCCAACCACTCAGCACCTAAATTCTTTAGAGAGGTATATATTTCTGCCATCACATCTAACGGATAAGATTTGGATCTGATCCCAACCTGCCACTTTGTCTTAGATTTTTTTTTTTTT